>CAJVGC010000060.1:59872192-59934422 GCA_910822075.1 Senecio squalidus
TAAATAAACCATTCATTACTATGTTTAACATTAACCAAGCTGGAAATGACAACCATTTGGGACAACACGCTACCCCAAAGTATTCCGCCTTACCAAGCACATCTAAAGCCACATACGAGCAAAAGACACATTTTGTAAAAAAGAGTATCAGCTTAGCTGGTGAGACAATAATTTATTAGTAAATACTATGAAAACATTTCATATAAATATTTTGTCTTTACTAACCCAAATCATAACCACAACCTCGTAAGCAAATATAAGTCACAACAATTAATATCACAATATACATATAAATGCATAAGAAATGATTCCTCATCACACAATCAATTTCAAATTAATGCATATAACTTTTATTATACTATGGTCCATCGTTCCCTAACTATTCACTTTAGTCAGTCTATCGATGTCCTAAGTATACCACTTATCTGGTCCATCGATTTTTTTTCTTGTTCCACTTATCTGGACCATTGACGTCCTAAGTGTAATTCTTTCAAAAGGGTCTTACTGATGCCCTAGGGGCTCTTACCTCGTTCGTTACTCGCACATTTCTGCATACTATTATAATAGCCTTGGGGCGCGACTCCCAATCTTTATAATAACCCGAAATGTAGACTTTCACTACTACGACGTTGCAAATCAATGCGTTGTCGTTACAGGATGGTTCAACGGTGACCAGTTAGCACCTCCCCACTCCCACGCGATACTTCTGGAGACCGTTACAGGTTTGTATCACTCCAGCTCTGAGGCTGGTCCCCAGAACCATGTGTGCCCAGGATATCTAGAAATCCAAGCAACCAACTTTGGGTAGCACTTTTACGCAGTTAGTCACACTAGGTCTTCTTTCTATGAGCGGCTACCTACCACTCCTTTTACCTAGTTAGTCACACTAGGTTTCTCTTTCTATGAGTAGCTACCTACCACCCATAACTAAGGCATCTTATGCAAGACTAAGGCATACTCCTTGTAATTCATAATTCAATAACAACAATTATATAAACATATAATTATAACTTTAACACATTTATGGCAACTACCTATCAACTGTCATCCAAACGTATGGGTAGTCACATAACACCCGTAACTTTATCATACATGGATGGCTGCAAACCAACCATGCAAGGTAATAACTTTACTTTAACATGTATGAGTAGCTACGTACTAGTCATAAAACAAACATTCTTTACTTTATCAAGTATGGATTGGAACGTACCACCCATATAACATGATTCGTTTAATTTGTTACTGGTTTAACTTTTGATCAAAACTTTTTTACTTATTTTACAACAACTTTCTTACTTTGTAATATTTCTCAAAACGTTACATCTTTCTTATCTCTTACTTCTCAAACATTTTTTTAAATGTTATTTTTTCTTATAATAACACAACAATTATAATCATATAATTGACATAAAACATGTTTACAATAAGCATACAAGTAGATTACTACTACTTGTCATCCAAACATTCGGGTAGCTACAACCACCCGTAATCATCATATATGGGTAACCACGTGTTACCCACACCATACAATTCCGTAATTCTGTTCTGGTTCAATTCTTTATTGATCAAAACATCTTTATTTAAAAACAACGTCGTTTAACAACAACGTTTGTTTCTAACATCTTTACACGTTTCAAACATATTTTAAAACATTATAAAACTCTTAAAACGTTACTTTTATCTTTATGTTTGGTTTTCAAAATGATATTGTACTCACCTTTATACCGACGTCCAAACAAACGCCCTCGCACGCTCTTCCTGATCTACCTAATCAAAAGATTTCCCGTTAACAATCTCGTAACAACTTACAATGTTGTTGCATAACTAACTTAACGATATAATCCCATCGATGCTATCTAACGGAACAATTAAATCGCTGAAAAACACACCCAGCCGCCGGTTGGCTTCATCTTCTCCAACCCGACACCCCTAATATTGTTGGTTATATAACCTTATCCAAATTCAACGAAACTTAATAAAAAAATATACCATATGATTCTAAATTGCTTAAAGCATACATATTTACGTAATGATTTCGTTATACCCTCCGTTTACAAAATGGGTTTCAAATCGTCCCATAACGAACCACTACGAAACTAACTTCTGCTTATATTGATGTGTTCCTTATAACTCCAGGAGTAATTTGGTATACTCCGCTTGTTTATCCGATGAAAAACGGCTTCGGATTCGATCGTTTTCGAAATAAACCGACTTTCGTTTTTGTTTTCTTTTCTCTACATGTTTTCTGCTTTCTCTCGAAACACACACATTCATATATCGATTTCTGCTTTCCTACTTCTTAAGAAACCTTTAAATATAAGGTTTTTAGATTTTTAAACATAATTACAAAATGAACCTCAAACTTTGCCATAATAACATTTTTAACCTAAAATGTCAATTTCCTTACACAAATGGTCCTAGACCAAAACTTAATTCAATTTTAGTCATTTTACATTTTCGGGTCGTTACAATTTTCTCTTTAAAGCCCATGGTTTTTCTCCGGTTTGGAGTTTCCACGTATATTTTTGTGTTTTAATTTCTTTATTGTTTTATCGAATGGGTTGTTTGGAATCTTTTAGACTAATTTTCCCAACAAGTGGTATCAGAGTCAAGGTTTGTCGGAGGTTTCTTAGTATGATGTGTAGTTGCAGCTTTGTCTGAGCTTTTACATCATAAAGGTATTTTATATATCGTATTTTGGTATCGTGGTTTTATTTGTTCTTCGTATTCTTTGTTGTTGTAGAGTTATCTGATCTTTCACATCAGAAACGAACTTCAATTGGTTTTTGAAATACGGATTCAATGTCAAAATTCAGCCCGTTGGTGTTCGATGTAGAGAAATTTGATGGAAGGATCAATTTTGGATTGTGACAAGTTCAAGTCAAGGATGTATTGATTCAATCCGGATTACACATGGCATTGATGCGAAAACCAAATTTGTCTTCTCAAGATTAACTGTTGGAGCATTATTGTCTGTAGTTGTATTCATTTGAATGTGTCGTCGAGTTAGAATGTAATTAGATCGAGTTGTAAAGTCCAATACGCAGTTACTTAGAGTAACTAAGTTACGGAGAGTAACTAACAGTTACTCTCGCGTAACTAAGTTACGGAGGGTAACTAACAGTTACCCTCGCGTAACTGTGGAGTTACGCGCGTAACTGTCTCTCAGACAGTTACGCGCGCGTAACTGTTTAGGGTTTCGAGGTGACTATAAATAGCAGCATCGGGTTCGTAAATGCGGTTGTTGAAAGTTGTCAGAGCTGTCACATCGGCGAATAGTTACGTGAGCTAGGTCTTGAGAGCGTAACTGTGAGTTCTTGTGTGTTAAAGTCTTGTAATCGAGTGTTTAGATACTATTTCGTGTTTGTATTGAATACGTAAGTTTAATAGTATCATTCATTTGGTTATCTCCGCTGTTCTTCACCATATATACTTAGATATTAGATATTCCGCATCTAATATTGTATTAGGGTTCAAAGGGTCCGTGAAAGAGGCGACCAACAAGTGGTATCAGAGCCTCTATACTTGTTATAGAGGTCTTTGAATCCGTTTGGTGAAGTTGGGGGCTGATTTGGGTTAGATCTAGGATTTGGAGAAAAGTGTACTTTATTTCGGATTTTTTAGATCTAGGCATTTCTAGCCGTAGTTTGGTCTCGGGTTTCAGATATTGTGTTTACAGTTGGGTATTCTTGATATCTGCAGAAGATGGGTTTCTAGTTTTGTGTTTTTCTTCGTTTTCGACGGTCGGAAGGAAATTCTCAGCTAGAGTAACTGTCAGTTACGTGCAGTTACGTGCAGTTACGTGATCCTGAAGTCAGTTACGTGCAGTTACGTGCTCCTGAAGTCAGTTACGTACAGTTACGTGCTCTGAAGACAGTTACGTGACAGTTACGTGCTCTGAAGACAGTTACGTGACAGTTACGTGTTCTTGAAGATAGTTACTTGAAGATTGTTACTCGAAAATAGTTACGGCACGTAACTACGAGTTACGCTCACGTAACTAGGTGTTACGCTCACGTAACTGTTCACTGAAGACGTTCGTTTACCTCATTTTTCTAGCCGTAACTCTGCCCGATTTTCGTCAGAAACATTAGGTAGGTGTTAGGTTGGATTTTCTGGTCTTTCTTGCTGATTCTACGGGTTCTGTTTGTGAAGATTCGTGTGAAGACGTTTGAAGATTAGTGTTAAGCTTGGGGTATTCGAGAATCGTTTCTGTGATTTGGTTTGGTATTCTTCTTCAATGTTTCGGGGTATTATTCTACTTCTCGGGTATTCGCTTGTAGCTGTTTTTGGTATTGGGTTGTATTCGACATGGCTCTTTCTATGAACACGAGTTCATTCAACATGGAATCGAGTCGAAACCCTCAGGTTCCTCCTCTATACAATCCAAATCGTAGTGTGGAGGAATGGATGATGAATTTCAGGACCTACGTTGCTTGCACCGATCCAAGTATGTGGACTCCCATTCTGACAAGATACGAAGCTCCCTCGGATCTTAATGCGGGTACCGGTATTAGAACTTATCGGGCTGCGACTACATATACAGATGACGAGAAAGCGGCTTTCCTCAAGAATCAGAAAGCCTTGGGATCTATTCAGTTCTGCTTGACTGACGAAATGAGAGCAATATTCAGGACGATCGACAATCCCCATGATCTTTGGAATGCCATCTTGAAGAGATACGGGGGAACTGAAGCGATGAAAGCAATCAAAGCCGACATCTTGAAGAGACAGTTCGATAACTTCAAGTGTGGGGAGAACGAAACTTTAGACATGTTGATTTCTAGGTTCTGTCGGTTGATTAACGATCTGTATGAATTAAAGGTTGAATATAACAAGCTTCAGACTAATACACGATTCTTGGATAGTTTGCCACCGCATTAGGAAGTACGTGTGTTGCTGTTAAAGGATAAACCTGAATTGCGAGACTATGATTTTGAAGATCTCATCGACAAGCTAAGGATAGCTAATCTGGAGATGCATGAGAGAGCTTATGGTAGCAACGTGTTCTCTCAGAAGGTGCTTAGGGACAATTCGGGAATTGCTTTCCTTTCGGATATCTCATCTACACAAGTACCTCCATCTTCAAGTCACTTGCCTCCATCTCCTAGTTTTTCAAGTTTTCAAATCAGTCCTTCTGTGTCAAGTACCGATTCTGTTTGCCCTACATGTGGAACTTGTTTGTCTAGGAGTAAAGAAACGGCTCCTCTCCTGAAGTCTCAAGGCAGAGGAAAAGAGACCGCGTATAGTGCATCTGGATCTCAGAATGCTGAACATGAACGCTTGCAGTCATGTTTTCTCACAGCTTATGATGGTCTTATCGACGGACGGATAGCAAATACCGTCTTGACTGAGGAAGACTACGATCAAGTCCACCCAGATGATATTGAGGAAATGGACATTCGCTGGAATATGGCGATGATGACAAGGAGAATCAAGAACTTCCTCAATCGAACTGGGAAGAAATACATTGGAGGAGATCGAAAGACCGGCATGGGATTTGACAAGTCGAAAGTAAAATGCTACAAGTGCAACAACTATGGTCATTTTGCTCGAGAATGCGGTCAACACTCGCAAGAAGACCGTAGAAACGACCAAGGAGATAGATACGGTCGTCAGCACCTGGGTTATCAAGCCCCTCCTCAAGGTCGAAGCTATCAGCAGGGAGGTGATCAGGGTCCAGCTACTCGAAATCTTCGTATTCAAGATGCTGAAAAGGACGCAAGTGCACTTATGGCTGTCGATAATAGGGTTGACTGGAATGCTTTTGAAGACATTGCTCAGAGAACGGAACACTTTGCGCTAATGGCTTCTACATCAGATGCTTCATCTCCAAAGCGTGAGGTAGATATCAATCCTTTCACAGCTATATGTACTAACTGCAGTGAGATTGAGACCAAACTCACTGTATGGAGTACATCGGCTAAAGAATTAAGCTCTGAAGTTAACATGTTCAGATTAAGTAACGATGCTTTAACCAAAGAAAACAAAACTTTAAATATTTTTAAGAAAGAAAAAATGGTTGAAATTTCGGATTTGAAAATCTTAATTACACGACATGTTTCTAAAATCAAAGAGTTTTCCGATGCACTTGCAGCCGAAAAACTAACTGTTGCTCAAAAACAGAGTGAAATTGATTCTCTGAATGCAAAGTTAGCTGCAATTGCTAATTCAAAAGAAATTTTGAATCAATTGATCGAGTCTCAGCGGACAAACACCAAAGACAAGGGTGGATTGGGGTATACTAGTATGCCACCTCCAAAGCATTTCACCCCGATCCCGGTCAATGGTGAGTCCGTAGAAGTATCTCAGTCCTCTTCTTTGACCTCTGAAGCTCCAAAAGCTGAAGTTAATGGTCTAGAAGCAAGTGTTAAGGAAAATGAGTCTAAAGTCGTTTTAGAACGTCCATACCATAAGTCCAAAGACCTTAATGACCTAAAAGACATCCACTTAACTGTCCAACAAGAGAGTCTTTTTGAAAAGGTCTTTCAACGCCTTGAGAGCCGTCTTATCACTAAGATGGATAAGAAGTTTGAAAAACTTCAAGTGCGTGAAGAGAAACGGACTGTTAAGCAGTCCGAATCTGAGTCAAAGTCTCACAAGTCTAAGTCTAAGGGTAAGGAGAAAGTTGAAGAAAACAAACCTATTCTCACCGTCCAAACCCCTATGACAAAGATTTCCACTACGGGAAAGGCTTCTTCTTCTAAGCCTAACACATTACCTCCCAAAGTGTCTAGACCAATTCCTCAGACCAAGGTAGCTCCCCGACAAGCAGTCCCCAAAGAGAAGATTCAACCTTCTCCAATTCAGACGGACATCTCAGATGATCCCAGAATCTGCTATTATTGTCAAAACGAGGGGCATATTGCCAAGGTCTGCCCACGTTTGCAAGGTTTGATCTTGAAACGTAAAGCATCACCAAAGAAGGATCGACTGATCAAATCCAAAGTTGATTCTTCTTCAGTCCAAGTCGAGACCAGACCTTAACAAATCTTGACCAAAACTGTTAAAGAAAATCCCAAGTCACCCAAACATCGGGATGACGCATCGACCTCGACTGATTACCAGAAAACACACACCAAGGTTGATGTGATCATTCCCGATGAAAATGGACGACCCAAGTCTGTATCGGCTTGGGTCCCCATTGCCAACTGATCCTCTATTATTTGTGCAGGGACGACCGAAGCGAACTGGAGGCAAGAATATTTGGATTGTCGACAGTGGTTGTTCAAGGCACATGACGGGAGATATCCACCTAATCAATGACTACTTCGCTGTTGATGGGGGAAATGTCCTATTCGCTGGGGAAAAGGGTGGCACAATTACGGGTCAAGGAAATATCTCTAACGGTGTGGTGACCTTCAAGGATGTCAACTACTGTAAAGAGTTAAAGCACAATCTACTCAGTGTTTCGCAAGTCTGTGATGAAAAGTTCTCTACTTTGTTCACAGCTAAGGAGTGTTTGATTCTTCGCGAGGGATTTGTGATAGATCCAGCCTGGGTATTGATTAGAGCACCGAGGGTAAACGACATCTACTATCTCGACATGTCCAAAGTTTCATCAAGTGAAGAGCATTTGTGCTTGATGTCTAAAGCCTCGGAACGGGAGTCGATTATGTGGCACAGACGTATGGCTCACATCAACTTTCGCAGAATGAACTACTTAGTGAAGCATGAGCTAGTCTCCGGAGTTCCCAACATGAAGTTTGCGATGAACGATTCATGTATTTCATTTGTAAAGGGCAAACAACACAAGAAATCGCATCCTTCAAAGCTCGTGAACTCTATCTCAGCTCCTCTGGAATTGCTTCATATGGATCTTTTCGGTCCAGTAAGTGTAAAGAGCAAAGGGGGAAAGTCTTACTGCTTGGTAGTTACTGATGACTACTCGAGATTTTCATGGGTTTTCTTCCTAGCGAAGAAGGATGAAACGGCTGAACGACTAAAGTTTCTCCTTCTTAGACTAGAAACTCTTCTCGAGTTAAAGGTCAGATCGATTCGGAGTGATAATGGCACGGAGTTCAAGAACAACGCAATGGAGCTGTTTTGCTTATCTAAGGGTGTTACTCATCAGTACAGCGCTCCTAGAACTCCGCAGCAGAATGGAATTGCAGAAAGGAAAAACAGAACTCTCATCGAAGCAGCTCGTACGATGCTTTCGGATTCTAAACTACCAGTTTCTTTCTGGGCCGAAGCAGTCAACACAGCGTGCTATGTTCTTAATCGGGTTTCTTTGGTCAAGCGTCACAACAAGACGAGCTACGAATTGATCAACAAAAGAAAACCGAATCTGCAGTTTCTCGAACCCTTCGGGTGTCCTTGTGAGATCATGATTACGAAGGAAAGAATTTCAAAATTTGGTGAAAAGTCTCATCCTGGTTATTTTCTCGGCTATTCGGCAGACTCTCCAAGTAAACGGGTTTTTGATAAGACTACGGGAACGATCGAGGAAGCTTATGAGGTTACTTGTTTTAGGTATACTCCATCTACACCGGGTGATGGTCCAGAACACTTCTTTGATTATGACTCGTTATTCAAGTCCTTCAATCTCGATTATCATGGTGTGTCCATTCCAGTTAAAGATAATGAAGTGGTCAGGATGCAAGGGGGAGAATTTGACGATACTTTCTTTCATCAGTTTCACGATCAAAGTGAAAATGCATCTCCAACCACTTCATCTGGTCCGATTCCGATTCAGGATCTAGTCATTGAGCTTCCAACTATTCAACCAGCTCCGACTCAGCCAGATTCACCAATCTATGAAACTGCATCAGATGATTCAGATAGTGATGACAATACTTTTGTAGATTCAGCAGCTCAGCTTGAACATTCTTCAGATGAAAGTGACGAAGAGGAATCTATTGTCAACGAAAGTGGTCAACCTAGTACCGAAACTAATGTTGACGTCTCTAATCTTGAAGCAGCAATCAATGACATGGGATTTCCTCAGTCAAGGATTCACACCACTCATCCTTCTGAGAATATTATCGGTGAGCCACATCAAGAAATTCAGACACGAAGTCAGATTCCAGCTCCAGTCGTGGAAAATGTGGTTAATCAGGAAGAAGGTGTAGAAGAAAATGAATCTGAAGGTGTAATTGTAGTTGGAGAAGAAAATGAGGCTGAAAATGTCATTACTCCGAGAAGATCGGTTAGAGAAAAGAAACGTCCCGGATTCCTGGAGGATTACGAAGCAAGTCCCGCACTTCTGGAAGTTTTCGAAGCATGCTTTCTATCTCAAGTAGATCCAAAGAACGTCATTATCGCACTAGATGATCCGTTCTGGGTAGAAGCTATGCAAGAGGAACTTCAACAATTTCTAAAGTTGCACGTGTGGGAAAAGGTTAAGCCTCCAAGAAGAGAAAAGATCTTGAAAACAAAGTGGGTGTACAAGATCAAAAGAGATGATAAAGGCGAGATAGTGAGGAATAAAGCTCGTTTAGTCGTTCAAGGTTTCGAACAAGTTGAAGGTCTAGATTACGATGAAGTCTACGCACCTGTTGCTCGTTTGGAATCCATTCGGTTGTTCCTCGCATTCGCTTCCCACAGACGTTTCAAAGTTTACCAACTCGACGTGAAGAGTGCGTTCCTATATGGTGAGATACGTGAAGACATTTATGTCACTCAGCCACCGGGCTTCGAGGATTACGAACATCCTGATCACGTTTTCAAACTCAACAAGGCTTTATATGGTCTTCACCAGGCCCCGAGAGCTTGGTACGGAACGCTTTCTGACTTCTTGACAAACAACGGGTTTGCAAGAGGCACGGTCGATCAAACTTTGTTTACGAAGAAAAGACAAGAACACTTGCTGCTAGTTCAGATATTCGTCGACGACATCATCTTCGGGTCAACTGATGATTCGATGTGTAAAGACTTCGAGAAGTTGATGACATCAAGATTTGAGATGAGTGCTATGGGTGAAATGAACTTCTTCTTGGGCTTGCAAGTTCAACAATCGAAGAAAGGGATTTACATTCATCAGACCAAGTATGTGCAAGATATATTAACTCGTTTCGAGATGCTAGACTGCAGACCGGTTAGCACTCCTCTCGAGATTAATCACAAACTTGGTCCAGCACTTCACGATGATGTTGTAGATTTGAAGCTGTATCGCTCGATGATAGGCTCACTGATGTATCTTACGGCTTCTTGTCCGGATATCACTTTTGCTGTGTCTTTGTGCGCGCGCTATCAAGCTGCGCCTAAGGCATGTCATTTGAAGGCTGTGAAGAGGATTCTCTTCTATCTCAAAGGGAAACCAACTCTCGGTCTTTGGTATCCGTATGATGATCAACACTTCGAGCTGACGGCGTATTCGGATTCTGATTATGGGGGTTGCAATTCTGACATGAAGTCCACTACTGGCGGTTATCAGTTCCTTGGTTCGCGTTTAGTTTCGTGGCAATGCAAGAAGCAAACCGCGGTATCTTTGTCATCTGCGGAAGCAGAATACATTGCAGCGGGAAGTTGCTGTGCTCAAGTCCTTTGGATTCAGCATCAGCTTCGCGACTATGGTTTGATTGTTTCTCGCACCCCTATTAATATAGATAACACTGCAGCAGTGTGCATCATACGCAATCCGGTACAACACTCGAAAACGAAACATATCAGTATTCGTTTTCATTTTATTCGGGATTGCTATGATAAGAACTTGATCACATTACTTCAAACCGCCACTGAAGATCAAAAGGCCGATCTTTTGACAAAAGCATTTCATAAGGGGCGATTTGAAGAATTGATCAAGTTAAACCATCTCACTATTCTAGAAATCGCTTGACACGAATCACCATTTTTTGTAAATATTTAAGTCTTTTAAAATTAAAAAAAAAAAAAAAAATTTCAAATTCAAAAGGATTTTTGGTTTAAGTTTTAGTTTAATCTCTAAGTTTTTTTTAAAATTAAAAATACAAAAAGATTTTAACATTTCTTAGGTTTATAGCTTTTCCTTTTTCAATTTTATGGTTCTCGTGTTTTTTTGAGTGATTTGCAGTGACAGGAAGAATCTAATGAGCTAACATACGTTCTATTGATCACATTCTTCCGGATAGACGGTTTCTCGATTCATTCTTGACGAGTGGAAGGCTCCAAGTGCTTAAACATGCTTGATTGATCACATGCCTTCTCCGTCAAGTGTAAAGGTTCTTTATCACGGGATAAAGTGTAAAGGTTTGCAAATGATCGTTTTATCTCTAGGATAGAGTGTAAAGGCAAAAACTTGTTTTTCTATTATTCAGTAATAGTTTAAAGGTTAAAACGTGACTTAAAATAAGTTTAAAGTCGAAAAACACATAAGTTTAAAACTGAGTCGCGTATCTGTCAGTTAGGCACGTAACTGAGAGATACGCGCGCGTATCTATGTGTGTGTCTGAAAGTTACGCACGTAACTTCATAGTTACGTGCGCGTAACTGAGAGAGAGAAGGGGTATAAAAGCTTAAAAAGAGTAACTGTTACATACGCTTTCAAAAACCCTCTTTTCTAAACCCTCATTTTCTCTCGGCGATTTAGCGATTTTAGTTCAGTTTTCACTCGTTTTCATCATATTCTGTTTCGGAATCATCATCAGAACATCACGGTATGATTTCTCGACCTAACTTCGAGTTTAAAGGGGTGTTTGGTTGATGTCAGTTAGCGGTTTGGGTAGTCAACAATCAAAAACACAAAATCAGTGATTAAAACATGAAATTGATGATGATTAAACATCATAACCTGTTTTTCGAGCACATTGGAATAGTTTGATTGTTGCTTTTCGGTTTTATTCGAATGTTTAAAGAAAAATTTTGAATTTTAACCTAAACCGACCTAGAAACTGCTTTTTGCCGTGGATATGGTTAAATGTGAGTAGTCTAAAGGATAATGTCACTCGAAATATAGCTATTGATATGATTTTAAGATAAAAACCATAGCCATTTCGAGTTTCATTTAATTTTTGAAGTCTTGGGGTCTGCAGACAGTTACGGGCACGTAACTGGTAGTTACGGGCACGTAACTGCTAGTTACGGGCACGTAACTGCTAGTTACGAGCACGTAACTGTGAATTTATGTGGCTTGTGTTTAGCCCGTAACTATTAGTTACGGGCGCGTAACTGACTGATACGTGCACGTAACTATTAGTTACGAGCACGTATCTGTTTAAAGAAAAAGTTCTCTGACCTTTGAATTGTCTAGTTACGCTGCCCAAATTTTTCAAAATGACAAGTTACGTGATACAGTTACGGGCACGTAACTACAGTTACGGGCACGTAACTGTGAACAGATTCATATCTGTTTTTTGCAAATTCAATTTGCTTAACGTAATTGTTCTAACGATCGCAGCGTAACCTGATTTCACTCAAAATGACATTCATATCATCATAAGTAGTCTATGCATGTCTAAGATGTTGTTTACGATGTCTTATAGAAGTCTTTATGCATTTACTAACTTTTGTGCGAGTTTGTTGTTTTTGTGTGTAGAATGGCGTCTAAGAAAGATATTGCCATGAAGAGGCACAATTCAGTGGCTTTGCTCTCGACGGTTGTTAAAGGAGAGGGGTATGAGGGTATCGTTAATTATCTGTTGAGAAGCCCTATTGCCTATTCATTACGTGTTGATCACGAGCAAAAGAAGGATCTTATCAGCGAGTTTTGGAGGAACGCTGGGATTAACACGTCGGTTTCTCCTCATTCCATTCAGACAACAGTTGCGGGTCGTCCAATCACCATTACTGAAGAGGTGATACGCACAGTTCTTCAGTTCAGGGATAATGTTGATGCTGATGATACGTTGCCAGAGAAAACACTCTTCGGCTGTTTCCGACAAATGGGATACACTGGCCGTCTGGATTCACTGCAGTTCAAAAAGCCCCAAATGCCTGTGCTTTATCGATTTCTTATGCACACGATCATCATGTGCATGTCCAAATGGAAAGGTGGATATGATTCTTTGGACAGACGGGGTCAGGCACTGATGGCTTCCTTGGTCTTCAATCACAAGTATAACTTCTCCAGATTCATTCTCAACAACATGTGCTGGAATCTGGAGGACAAGAAGAAGACGTTTGATCAATATCCAAGGTTTGTGCAGCTGATGATTGATCACTCTCTACCGGACCTTCCTTATAATGGTCCGGTCGGGAAGGCGCAGAGGATTGATCCTCGCTACTTTCAAGACTGCAAGAGGGAAGGTCCAGAGTTAGCTCTTCAGGGTGCTTTAGTTGATCCTAACTATCCTACTCCAGCGCTGAACGCATTTGATGATCTGGTGGCTCCTGACTCCCCTAAGCCATCCAGGTCTAGGAAGTCTGCCAAATCTGAGGCTTCTGAAGACCCTGCGGGTAGTTCAAGAAAGAAAAAGGGAAAGAAGAAGGTCGACATTGACGATGACTCCTCTTCAGAGTCTTCTTCTTCAGGGGATGATGACAGTGATAGTGATGCTGGGTCGGAGGAGACTGTTGAACTCTCCGACGCCACAAAGAAAATGAAGCAAGCCCTGAGTGAGTTGGAAGTTCTCAGGAAGATGATTTCAGTAGATACTTATGCTGCGAAACGTAAGAAGATATTGAAGAAAACTGCAAAGGCAGGGGCGGATCTTTCTGGTACTGCCGCAGAGGTGGCAGTTAAAGGCAAAGCGGTCAAAGGAGTTACATTCAAGGAACCGAAACCTGTGATTCCTTCGCCAAAGCCTATCCGCTCAGTAAGAATGAAGTCTGCTGAGTTTGTTGGTATTCAGCCTCACTCTATTCAGCAATCTCCACCAACTTCAGCAGTAAAGCGTACTCGTACTACTCCCACTTCTCCTGAGGGCTCTTCTGATGTTCCTTTGGTAAAGAAGTCAAAGAAAGCATCCACCGCTACTCCTCCACCAATCATCACTACCACCACTACTCCTCCCTCAGCACCAATTACCACCACTACTCCTCCCTCAGCACCAATCACCACCATTACCCCTCCATCCACTACAGTCATCACCACTGCTCCTCCTCCACCTCCAAAGTTCACACAAACACCACCTCCAGCTGCAATCCTCTCGACCACCTCACCGATCGTGACTTCACGTCCTGCGGGCACCTCTTCTAGCCCCGTGATCACGGTCGGGTTAAGTGACATGGTCAGGCAGCTTCAGCTTCAGATGCAGAACCTTCAGAGCTCACACAACGAGCACGCGTTGAAGATAAAGAAGCTTGAAGGTGAAGTGCGAGCTCGGGACTCCAAGATTAAATCCCTGGAGAAGAAGGTTACAGACTTAGAGCATGAGGTTTCGGCGGCTCGAGGAGATTATGAAACCGTCCTCGAGCGCCTTGATGAAGCGCTAGATGAGAAGAAAGAGAAGGAAGGCGAGAAAGAGGCGGAGAAAGACGATGACGAAGATGATGATGATGCAGAGAATGATGATGCCCCGAAGGATGCTAAGGATGATAAAGATGACAAGGACGATCAGGGAAAGCCTGATGATGATCAAGGAGGTGCAGGAGCTCTTTCTCGAATGAGTTCAGAAGATCAAGGACAGGGAAATCCTTCGGAACCAACACATCCCGGCGGATCTGCCTCCAGTCCTGCAAAAGATCAGGGATCTCCTGCTAAGGAAGCTCCCATTCAGGGGGAGACAACTAACCCTAATCTTGCTTTTGTTTTGATTCCTTCAGGTACACATGCTCGTCAAATACAGCCTGCTCAGCCCACTATGTCTGTTCAGGGATCCACCACTGTAGCCAAGGTTTGATTGTGCCCCGATGGAAGATGACGATGCCGCATCTATGGTTCCCGGGCGAAGCAACCTGTCCGAGGATTCCGAGGATGCTTCCTCTTCGGATTCCGCAATCATCTGCAGGAAAGAATGTCAAGGATGCTTCCTCTTCGGGTTCTAAGAGAAAGTCTAAAGCAGTGTTAGAGCCATCACCAGAGATTCCAATCACTCCAGCTCCTCCGACAAAGAATTATGTTCATTATGTTGATAGCAAGGGGAGGGAGATTAATCATCAGGTGTTTGACAAGGTTTGTGTTACTGCGGAGTGTAAGTTGGTAGGCCCGTGCAAGAAGCTTATTTTATCATGGCGCTACCTCGACAACACCGACTTCTTCGCACTGCTCAGAACTGATGGGATTCAGTACATGCGGATGAAGTATGCCACTTTCAGCTCCATGCCTTATTATGAGCTGGAACGCTTAGCGGATATGGAGCCGAAGAATCTCACTTCCGATGCTGCCAGGCTCTTCTATACTCAGCTGAGGGAAGACATCTTCTACAAGAAGTATGTCAACTTTACCCTCACCAAGCCTGAGAAAAAGAAGTTAAAGCGTCGAAATCCAGCGACGGGGAAGCGAGAGGTCAAGCATATCTATCCAGAGGTCAAGCTTCTCAAGCGCATCAGAATGCCTTCATTGCCTCAGGATTTCCTGGAAGATATGGATGATTGGTACTTCGACGAAGCTACTCGGGAGGCAGTGATGCTAGATTTTGAGGGGAACGTATTACTACGGATCTATGATCCCATGCACCTCCTCTGTCTTTCTGAAAGTGATTTGAAGCGTCTGGATGATAAGATGATTATGGCCATGTGGAATGAAAAATCTTTTGCTTATGTTTTCTCCCATGTTGTCCGTATTTGTGTTGACAACGGCTATCACTCGAAGAATATGCCGCTGGTGACGGAAGATGCAGTGTAGATTTTGTTTGCAGTAGTTTAGCTGGCTTTTGGTATTTCTTAATTCTCAGCTCAAACATTATCTATTTTGACTGTATTTATTGATTCATCTTTTGGTATAAATGTGTTTGTTATTCTTGAATTTATGTTTGTTTGTATGTGATGCGTGGTTCGGTAGGTTTTCAGTTCCTATTTGAGTTACGTGGTCCGTTTTATGTTACAAGCACATATTTTCAAGTATAATAAACATTTTTATATTGAAAAGTTTAAAGTGTTTAGACTTCGCAACATATAACAGTTGCGGACTCGAACAAAAACGGTTTTGCTTAAATGCAAAACTCTTTTCAAAAAGAGTATAAAGTTTTGAAAACTCATCGAGTATAAAGTTAAATAATCTCGACTGAGTATAAAGTTTTTGAAAACTCATTGAGTTAAAGTTAAATAATCTCAATTGAGTATAAAGCGTCCAAATTGATAAAAACCTAAATCGTTTGATCGTGACTTCGAAATCTTTCTTTTTAAGTTTTTTTTTAGGATTTGTATAGTTATGAAAAATCAGAAAAACATAAAAAGAGGGGGAGAAAGTTTGTTAAAACCTTAGGAAATGATAGTACATCGCAGATTTTAAAAATCAGAATCATAAGTTTTTGTTCGATGTATTAGTAGGTACGGCCAATATCATATAAACAATTTTCCGAACCTGTTTCTAATGGGTAACACGGTTAAGTTTGTTCATCTCAGTGATAAGCTGAAAACTTTCGGTGTGCCTGGAATCTGTCACCATAGGATATTATTATATATATTAATAAGTATCTGAGAGTAATAGAAAAAGCGAGGAAAAGAAAAATTGAGAGAAAAACAAAAAAAAAAATAATAAATATTCGCTTTTATCTAAAACTCAAAGAGTTTGTATATTAGTAAACTCATAACCTTGAGGCGCTCCAGGATTCTATAAGGTTGCGAAATCATAGTTTCCTGCAGTTAGTATAAAGGTTGAGGAGTTATAAATAATTAAATCTAAGTAAAACTCATAACCTTGAGGCGCTCCAGGATTCTATAAGGTTGCGAAATCATAGTTTCCTGCAGTTAGTATAAAGGTTGAGGAGTTATAAATAATTAAATCTAAGTAAAACTCATAACCCTTAATGCTTACTTGATAAACGGCAAAGACAGGGGGAGAGTAGAGTCAAATAAGAATTCCGTAACTCTTGATGCTTACTTGATAAACGGCAAAGACAGAGGGAGGAGTTCACGAGTCAATAAAGCTTTTTAAGCTTATATAAATAAATAAAAAAACTAATAAATAATGAAAATTGCATAAGTGCTTAAATTTAATACTATATGTATGCATTTTCAATACTTAGAGTAGTTAATAATCTAGGAATAAGGTGACAATTTTCCGAAATAAATACTGGAGGTTTGATGACGCTTTGAGGGAAGTTCGGATTTAGCTAAGTGTAAATATAAGTGGGATCCATATAAACAGATGTAATTTAAATAATCGGAAGATTTTTTATGTGATTTATATGTTGTATTTAAGAGGACAAATATACTAATAATCGGCTGATTCTTGTGATTCGAATTCTGCGATATGATCCTAAAAGCAAACTAATCCCTAACGAAAAAGATTTGCTCTTTGTAGGTTGCTAAAGTAGTGTAAATAGCTTATAGATGAAAACCACAAAAAGATTTTCGGTTTTAGGTTAAGAAAACAAACGAAAATACAAAAAGATTTTATTTCTGCGTTTATTTTCTTCGTTGTCACGTATCGCTCATGATTAAAAGGTTTTATCACGTGTGTTCTGAAAAATGAGAAATTTTATCAGTTTAAAGAACAAAAACACGTATTTGGTGAGTTTTGTCTCTGTAAGCCAGGTTTGCAGAGTTAAAGTTCGGATCTCGAAGAGTTAAGTACTTCCAGGAAGTCAAGGACTCGAAGCTGATCTTCATGGAGCCGCGTTGCTTAATTGTGACAACTCGTCTTTTCAAGTTATTATTCTTTACCGACATTTATTCTTTTATTCGCAATGATTTGGACCCTTGCATTTCGCTTTATATTTACTCACGTTTTGCATATTTGAGTCGGGTTTATATGTTTTATATACTTTGTCTCTCGAGACGGAAGCTTTAGAATCACCTAAGTGCCTAATAGTTAGTGTACTCGCGTTATTTAAGTATTGTGTTTACGCCATAATCGTCGGTTAAGAAAAATCACATTTCGAAATTTCATTACAAAGTTAGTCCTCTAACTTATTCTATTACAAAGTTAGTCCTTTAACGGAGAACTAACGGAATCTGTTACAAATCTGGTCCTTTAACGAAAAGTTAACCGATTTTACCAAGAAAAAGGTCGGTGCTAAGCACCTACTTGGTAGGTGCGCAGCACCTCCCTTGTTTTTGGCTAAATTCCAAAACCGACTTTGTGAGTCAAATTCTTGAGATTCTACAACTTTAGCCACGTGATTCTGGCTGTAACTTGCCTCATTTGGGTGTGATTAGTAAGTTTGTGGATCTAGAGAAGGTTTACACTTCCTATGCTTCCAAAATTACAAACTAACATCAAACCACTTTACCACTTTTTCATTCATTCTCACTTCACCTAAAAGTCTTGTTTTCTCCCAACATTTCCAGAGAAATAAGAGCTTAATACCCTCAAATTGAAGTGAGAATCCAAGTGAGAAAGATGGGGAAATCATCTTTTGTTAACACCCTTTGATTCTACACCATTTCGGTAAGTAACTTCCTTGTTGTTTCTTTCACTTTCTTCTCTTTTCATATATTTTGAGAGAAGTTTTCTAACACTCAATCTTAATTCTTTCATCTTACAAGCTTCTACTTCCGTTGATACCCTTGAAGTGGTGGAGTTTCGGTGATTTTCTTTGAAGAAACGTTACTTTAAGTTTTGGTATGAAAACTCTCCAAACTCTCCTTATTTTCTTCCTATTTGAGAAACTTCTAACATATATCTTATGTTTACATTGAATGGAAGTCTTTGCTTCCTCATAAATCTACCACCACACATGGAGTTGACTACCTTTTGAAGAGAACTCCATAACGTATTGTGGTAAGGAAGTTTCTCCGAGAATCCCTATTTCCTTTCTTTTGAGACTTTTACTAATGATGGACTTTTTGTGTTTTGGAGCTCTTTACCTCCTCACCACCACCATCAAAGTCCTTCCTCCGAATCCTTGCAAGTTTCCAACATCTTCACGTCTTGCGGGTGAAATCGGTAAAAATCATCACTTTCCTTAAACTATTTCTTTCCTTTACTTTTAAATTCGGTTTAAAGCCTTGAAAAACGGTTAGGTTAACATATTAGACCAACACCTTTCGTTCTCGGAAATTTGGACTTAAAACGAGTAAAATATGTTAAGATGTGCTAATTACTGAAATTAACGTATTTACTATATTACTATGTAAAAACTACACACATACATATATATAACACTTGGTAAATGTTATTTGAACCTAAATTAACTTTCGGACAGTTTACCTTTTTACCATAAAACGTCAAACGAATCAGATTTCGGCTAAAACGTAAATTTCATAAATTTGGAAAATGGCCCGGTGCTAAGCACCTACCCATAGGTGAGCAGCACCTGGGGGTCTGATCTCCAAAAGTTCCATTTTTCGTTACTAATCGACTTGGACTCGTAACATATTGCAACTTTAAACTTATATCAGTAATATATTATGTATAAAAGTACTATATAAGCCAAATACCGTCTTTGGACTCAAAGACATTACCGCAATATTAAACATTACCGAAATAATTAAACAAACGTTTTACTTATGTTTTACAACAAATCGTTTAAAACCGTTATAACTCATTTTTACTCTATTATTCTGAAATAAAAGTCTTTTACTCCTAAATTGTCAAAGTTATATTTCAAATCCAAAATCGTCAATTTTGACTTTTCTATAAAATCTTTGATTTTGACTTTTTCTATAAATTGTTGACTTTGACTTTGACCAAGTCAACATCTTTGACTTTGACCAAGTCAACATCTTCGACGTTGACTTTGGTCGATTTCAATAAACTTTGGTAACAGTATTCCTTTCAATCGACGTTCCTGTTAGTCAAGTTCGGCTCGGAATGTTATTCCTTTCTAATAGTCATTATGACGTGAAATTATCGATATTTTCCTATCGTCCCTATCGGCGCGGAACATCGACACCTTGAACCGTCATCCCGACTCGACTTGGAAATCGTTGGAATACTTTAATAAATCTTAAACACTAAACTTAACCGACAAGGCTAAACCGTACTATGTTATTGAGATACTTAAACTATGTTATGTTGATTTAGGGCACTTAGGCGGCAGATTGTTTGCTTCATTTTGATTATTACCCGATACTTGCCGAGCTTATTTTGTGAGTTATTCGTAGCCCTATTCTCTTACTATTTTTGGGCTGGAAAGCGTATTTTGGACTGTTTAAATGAATGTATATCTTGTATGCCTAGTGTATCAGTATCACCTCAGATTAGATGGTTCATAGGCTTGGTTAAGCCCCCCTTATACACTTGTTAGCTTATTGCCCACGGTTACATATATATAGATCTATATGGGATCGACCTACCCTCATTGCTCAATAGGACATCCCTATGAGTGGATGTTATGACCGTATGATTATTACCTTTGGTTTACCATCACCTTAGGACAGGGGATACAGTGTGGTCAGGTTCAGTGTATGCTTAATCTAGGTATCTATACTCACACTTAGGTTATGATTCAAGATATACTATTTGAAACTTACTATATCTATCAAATCTTTTATTGGGTCAACTTTTATTTACATATTGCGAATAATTCACCAACATTGTGTTGATGTCGTTTTTTAACGCTTTTTCAGGAGTTTGAGGATTTATTTGATCATGCCTTGCTTATTTTGGGATCATCTATTTATTGTATTTGGAATTCATTATGTTGATGTAATTCCTTTATGATCCACTTTATGAACTTGATTTGTATTTGTATTTGACGTTTGGTTCACATTTGACTTTGTATTGTATTTGATAAACCTTTGGCATGATTAATATATTCTGATGTTTTGTTTATTGGTTGTAAATGTTGTAATCCTTGACTCTTGATATCTTTAACTGGAACACTCCGTGTTTCCGCTTTGAGCGGGGTGTGACAGAAATTGGTATCAGAGCCAATGGTTATAGCGAACCGGGTGATTTTATGAAGAAAATCAGTTGGACTATGACCGTAGGATTTTTCAATCGATTTTCTCTGATTTGCTTTGTGCGCATCATATTGCCTTATGTGCTTATTTTCGCTTTTGTTATTTTGGCACTTGGCCTTATTTTTTCGTGTTGCACACATCTTGCTTATCGAGTTCTTTCTTTTTAGTTTCAGAACGATGCCGCCTGTGAAGACGACAGCGACGAGATGGTCAGCGAGACATGGTCGCCCGAGCGCGAGAATTTGTAACACGACTCCGAGTGTGGAAGTCAGTGATGAAGAAACGGATATGACGACAGACATCGGTCAGCTCGTCGCCGAGCAGTTAGCAGCTTTGATACCCACTATTGTCGCCCAGATCAGTGATAGCACAGTACAGAGTAGCGTTGTTAGATTACCGACAGTTGAAGTTAAGCATAATTCCGGAAAGAAACGAAGTGGTAGCTCTCGTCATGGTAAATTGTGGAAGAAAGCTAGGAGACAGACTATTCGTCGGGTGGGGACTCCAGAGATCTGGAGTACGTATCAGCAGTGTGAACGGTGTGGTAACAAACATGCCAAAGATGTGACTTGTTGGAAGTGCTTTAAGTGTAAGAAGCTAGGACACACATTTGGGTTTTGTAAGTCCTACAGAGGCAAATGTTACGAGTGTGGTTCTGCCGAGCATCTTAGGAACAGGTGTCCCGAGTTGGTTGCAGTTGGTGTTGATACTTCGTCCGATTTGGATTCCCGTGGTAAAGCACTTGTTATTGAAGCTCAGGAGACTCAACAGGATCCTCGCGTCGTTACGGGTACCTTCCCTTACCTAACCTCAGTATGCATTTATTCTATTTTCGATTTTAATGTTTGTCCCAGATTCTCTTAGTGTTGCGCATTTTCCTTTTTCTTTTTTTCTTTATTTTCGTCTTCTTTTTTTACGTCTCTTTCGCGTTGGAACCGAAGAAAACTCCGATCTACAAAGAAGTCGACGAGACGAAGTTGTCCTACTAGTGCGATACCGAGAGGTTCATCTCCAGATGTTAGTCCGTCATTCGAAGAATTTTATATCTGATGAGTATAGGACTGGGATTGCTCGTACTTCTAGACTGATAGTGTCTTCCTTCGAGATAGAGTTAGCCGATGGTAAGTTTTGCCTACTACCGCAGTACTTTCTACATGTAGTGTTAGATTCGACGATCACTTTTTCCTATCGACTTGATTCAGAATACGCTGAGTAGCTTCGACGTTATTATCAGTATGAATTGGCTAACGACACACCGCGCAGGGATCGTATGTTTCGAGAAGATGATTCGTATAACCGTTATCAGTTGGTGGACCGTTGTTAGTTCAGGAGAATAAGGCGGGGAAGCGTCTTAAGATCGTTCCGTGGATAAAGGTTCGGGAGTACATCAAACAGGATCGCACACTCTTTCTTGCACACCTTGTGAAGAAAGACTCCACGGAGCAGATTGAGGAGAATCCAGTGGTTAGTGATTTTTCCCGATGTATTTCCAGAGGACTTACCTGGTTTACCCCTAGTAGACAGGTAGAGTTCCATATAGATTTGGTTCCTGGAGCAGCGCCGGTGGCGAAGACTCCTTATCGGTTGGCACCTTCGGAGATGTTAGAGCTTTCGAAGCAGATTCAGGAGTTGGTGGATAAAGGCTTTGTTAGACCGAGTTTCTCTCCGTGGGGCGCGCCAGTACTCTTCGTGAAGAAGAAGGATGGTTCTATGAGATTGTGTAGACTACAGAGAGCTAAGTAAGCTGACAGTGAAGGACCAGTATCTTTTGCCGCGTATGGATGATTTGTTCGATCAGCTTCAGGGTTCTTGCTTCTTTTCGAAGATTGATTTACGATCCGGATATCATCAGGTGAGAGTGCAGGAGGAGGACATTCCGAAGACCGCCTTCAGAACGCGTTATGGCCATTTCGAGTTTTTAGTTATGCCTTTCGGTCTCACGAATGCGCCTGCAGCTTTCATAGACATGATGAACCGTATATGTCGTCCTTACTCCGACTAGTTCGTGATCGTTTTCATTGACGACATTCTGATATATTCTCGTAGCCGGGAAGAGCACGAGGAGCATTTGAGACTAGTGTTGGAATTGCGTAGACAGGAGAAACTCTATGCTAAGTTCTCGAAATGCGAGTTTTGATTATCTGCGGTTCAGTTTCTTGGCCACGTGGTCAGCAGTGAGGGCATTCACGTTGATCCTGCCAAGATTGAAGCCGTTAGAGATTGGGTCGCTCCGAAGACACCCACTGAGATCCGGTCATTCTTGGGTTTAGCAGGATACTATCGTCGGTTCATCGAGAATTTCTCGAAGATAGCCTCGCCTATGACTAAATTGACCCAGAAGAGTGAGGAGTTTGTCTGGGGTGTAGAGCAGGAAGTTATGATACCATCTGGGTTATCGTCGATCGGCTGACTAAGTCAGCGCACTTTTTGTCCTATTCGTGAAGATTACCGAGTAGAGAAGTTATCTAGATTGTACATCGACGAGATTGTGGCCAGGCATGGCATTCCAGTATCAGTTATTTCCGACCGTGATGCATGATTCACTTCGAGGTTTTAGCAGTCTTTACAACGAGCTTTGGGTATCAGATTACACATGAGTGCGGCTTACCATCTTCGGATTGATGATCAGAGTGAGCGTACTATTCAGACATTGAAGGATATGCTTCGAGCGTGTGCGTTAGATTTTGGTGAGAGTTGGGATCGACACTTACCATTAGTCGAGTTCTCGTATAATAATAGTTACCACTCCAGCATCAACTACGCTCCATTTGAGGCTCTTTACGGTAGGAAGTGTAGATCTCCAATATGTTGGGCCGAGGTAGGAGACAGTCAGATTTCAGGTCCCGAGTTGATTCAGGAGCCGACATATAAGATCTTCAGGATCCAGGACCGTTTGATAGCCGCCAGAGACCGTCAGAAGAAGTACGCAGTTTTGCGTAGGAGACCTTTTAGAGTTCCAAGTTGGGGATATGGTGTTACTGAAAGTTTCTCCGTGGAAGTGTGTGTTTCGATTTGAGAAGCGCAGCAAGCTTAGTCCACGTTTTACAGGTCCCTTCAGGATTTTGACTCGTGTTGGTCCAGTGGCTTATCGTCTTGAGTTGTCACCTGAGTTGTGCGGTGTGCACAACGTATTTCACGTATCGCATCTCAAGAAGTGCCCTGCTGATGAGACCTTGATCGTGCCACTGGAGAAACTACGTTTGGATGACTCGCTTCATGTGTTAGAGGAGCCGGTAAAATTGTTGACCGAGATGTCAAACGGTTACGACGGAGTCGGATTCCGATAGTGAAGGTCCGATGGAACTCCAAGGTTGAAGCCGAGTTTACATGGGAGCGGGAGGACGAGAAGCAGAAGAAGTATCCACATCTCTTTGCTAGCGGCAGTGTTCAGTAGAATTTCGAGGACGAAATTCCTTTTTACTGGGGGGATGCTGTGACAACTCGTCTTTTCAAGTTATTATTCTTTACCGACATTTATTCTTTTATTCGCAATGATTTGGACCCTTGCATTTCGCTTTATATTTACTCACGTTTTGCATATTTGAGTCGGGTTTATATGTTTTATATACTTTGTCTCTCGAGACGGAAGTTTTAGAATCACCTAAGTGCCTAATAGTTAGTGTACTCGCGTTATTTAAGTATTGTGTTTACGCCATAATCGTCGGTTAAGAAAAATCACATTTCGAAATTTCATTACAAAGTTAGTCCTCTAACTTATTCTATTACAAAGTTTGTCCTTTAACGGAGAACTAACGGAATCTGTTACAAATCTGGTCCTTTAACGAAAAGTTAACCGATTTTACCAAGAAAAAGGTCGGTGCTAAGCACCTACTTGGTAGGTGCGCAGCACCTCCCTTGTTTTTGGCTAAATTCCAAAACCGACTTTGTGAGTCAAATTCTTGAGATTCTACAACTTTAGCCACATGATTCTGGCTGTAACTTGCCTCATTTGGGTGTGATTAGTAAGTTTGTGGATCTAGAGAAGGTTTACACTTCCTATGCTTCCAAAATTACAAACTAACATCAAACCACTTTACCACTTTTTCATTCATTCTCACTTCACCTAAAAGTCTTGTTTTCTCCCAACATTTCCAGAGAAATAAGAGCTTAATACCCTCAAATTGAAGTGAGAATCCAAGTGAGAAAGATGGGGAAATCATCTTTTGTTAACACCCTTTGATTCTACACCATTTCGGTAAGTAACTTCCTTGTTGTTTCTTTCACTTTCTTCTATTTTCATATATTTTGAGAGAAGTTTTCTAACACTCAATCTTAATTCTTTCATCTTACAAGCTTCTACTTCCGTTGATACCCTTGAAGTGGTGGAGTTTCGGTGATTTTCTTTGAAGAAACGTTACCTTAAGTTTTGGTATGAAAACTCTCCAAACTCTCCTTATTTTCTTCCTATTTGAGAAACTTCTAACATATATCTTATGTTTACATTGAATGGAAGTCTTTGCTACCTCATAAATCTACCACCACACATGGAGTTGACTACCTTTTGAAGAGAACTCCATAACGTATTGTGGTAAGGAAGTTTCTCCGAGAATCCCTATTTCCTTTCTTTTGAGACTTTTACTAATGATGGACTTTTTGTGTTTTGGAGCTCTTTACCTCCTCACCACCACCATCAAAGTCCTTCCTCCGAATCCTTGCAAGTTTCCAACATCTTCACGTCTTGCGGGTGAAATCGGTAAAAATCATCACTTTCCTTAAACTATTTCTTTCCTTTACTTTTAAATTCGGTTTAAAGCCTTGAAAAACGGTTAGGTTAACATATTAGACCAACACCTTTCGTTCTCGGAAATTTGGACTTAAAACGAGTAAAATATGTTAAGATGTGCTAATTACTGAAATTAACGTATTTACTATATTACTATGTAAAAACTACACACATACATATATATAACACTTGGTAAATGTTATTTGAACCTAAATTAACTTTCGGACAGCTTACCTTTTTACCATAAAACGTCAAACGAATCAGATTTCGGCTAAAACGTAAATTTCATAAATTTGGAAAATGGCCCGGTGCTAAGCACCTACCCATAGGTGAGCAGCACCTGGGGGTCTGATCTCCAAAAGTTCCATTTTTCGTTACTAATCGACTTGGACTCGTAACATATTGCAACTTTAAACTTATATCAGTAATATATTATGTATAAAAGTACTATATAAGCCAAATACCGTCTTTGGACTCAAAGACATTACCGCAATATTAAACATTACCGAAATAATTAAACAAACGTTTTACTTATGTTTTACAACAAATCGTTTAAAACCGTTATAACTCATTTTTACTCTATTATTCTGAAATAAAAGTCTTTTACTCCTAAATTGTCAAAGTTATATTTCAAATCCAAAATCGTCAATTTTGACTTTTCTATAAAATCTTTGATTTTGACTTTTTCTATAAATTGTTGACTTTGACTTTGACCAAGTCAACATCTTTGACTTTGACCAAGTCAACATCTTCGACGTTGACTTTGGTCGATTTCAATAAACTTTGGTAACAGTATTCCTTTCAATCGACGTTCCTGTTAGTCAAGTTCGGCTCGGAATGTTATTCCTTTCTAATAGTCATTATGACGTGAAATTATCGATATTTTCCTATCGTCCCTATCGGCGCGGAACATCGACACCTTGAACCGTCATCCCGACTCGACTTGGAAATCGTTGGAATACTTTAATAAATCTTAAACACTAAACTTAACCGACAAGGCTAAACCGTACTATGTTATTGAGATACTTAAACTATGTTATGTTGATTTAGGGCACTTAGGCGGCAGATTGTTTGCTTCATTTTGATTATTACCCGATACTTGCCGAGCTTATTTTGTGAGTTATTCGTAGCCCTATTCTCTTACTATTTTTGGGCTGGAAAGCGTATTTTGGACTGTTTAAATGAATGTATATCTTGTATGCCTAGTGTATCAGTATCACCTCAGATTAGATGGTTCATAGGCTTGGTTAAGCCCCCCTTATACACTTGTTAGCTTATTGCCCACGGTTACATATATATAGATCTATATGGGATCGACCTACCCTCATTGCTCAATAGGACATCCCTATGAGTGGATGTTATGACCGTATGATTATTACCTTTGGTTTACCATCACCTTAGGACAGGGGATACAGTGTGGTCAGGTTCAGTGTATGCTTAATCTAGGTATCTATACTCACACTTAGGTTATGATTCAAGATATACTATTTGAAACTTACTATATCTATCAAATCTTTTATTGGGTCAACTTTTATTTACATATTGCGAATAATTCACCAACATTGTGTTGATGTCGTTTTTTAACGCTTTTTCAGGAGTTTGAGGATTTATTTGATCATGCCTTGCTTATTTTGGGATCATCTATTTATTGTATTTGGAATTCATTATGTTGATGTAATTCCTTTATGATCCACTTTATGAACTTGATTTGTATTTGTATTTGACGTTTGGTTCACATTTGACTTTGTATTGTATTTGATAAACCTTTGGCATGATTAATATATTCCGATGTTTTGTTTATTGGTTGTAAATGTTGTAATCCTTGACTCTTGATATCTTTAACTGGAACACTCCGTGTTTCCGCTTTGAGCGGGGTGTGACATTAATGATGAAGATTAGCTGCCAAAAAGATTCGCAAGTCATCGGTTGCAGACTGAACACCGTACAAGTTCTCTGTGAAGTTTAAAGGATCAACTCTCGATCTCTCGACACCAAAAGTTCAAGAAAATTTTGAAGAATACAAGCTACATCCAAGGGGGAGTTTGTTGGAGCATTATTGTCTGTAGTTGTATTCATTTGAATGTGTCGTCGAGTTAGAATGTAATTAGATCAAGTTGTAAAGTCCAATACGCATTAACGTAAACAGTTACTTAGAGTAACTAAGTTACGGAGAGTAACTAACAGTTACTCTCGCGTAACTAAGTTACGGAGGGTAACTAACAGTTACCCTCGCGTAACTGTGGAGTTACGCGCGTAACTGTTTAGGGTTTCGAGGTGACTATAAATAGCAGCATCGGGTTCATAAATGCGGTTGTTGAAAGTTGTCAGAGCTGTCACATCGACGAATAGTTACGTGAGCTAGGTCTTGAGAGCGTAACTGTGAGTTCTTGTGTGTTAAAGTCTTGTAATCGAGTGTTTAGATACTATTTCGTGTTTGTATTGAATACGTAAGTTTAATAGTATCATTCATTTGGTTATCTCTGCTGTTCTTCACCATATATACTTAGATATTAGATATTCCGCATCTAATATTGTATTAGGGTTCAAAGGGTCCGTGAAAGAGGCGACCAACATTAACATTAAGTACACTTTTGAAAACTCTTTTTTATTGTTTTATATAAAAGAAACAATTTTTTTTTATCTAAACACGGTTTCATAATTTCTCTTTTTCTCGTGAATGAAAATCCATTTCATTTAAAAGAATGGGAAATAAAAGTTCCAACAATCATACGCATTCGACCTATTTTCTTCCGAAGTTGCTCATTTCAAATTAAAGGGTGTTGGATAGACGAAGCATCCATTTGTGTCATGGATGGATCACAAATATTTATTTACAAACAGGCGTGGCAAGTAAAATGAACCAATCAAAAAATTTAAGAAAAAACTTATTGTTCTTTATTCTCTTTCTGAATCATATTATAACACATGTATTTTAACGAAAAAGTTTGTAATTTGTATGTCATTGTAGCATTTATAACGTAATGTGTGATGATTGTTGAAGGCTTTCAATAACTATTACGCTATTTCCAGTACGCCACATATAACTTTTTCCCAAGCTAGCCAAACTATTTTCCTTTCTCTCATTATTCATTTTCGAAACAACTTCCTTTTCGAGTTTTTAACTTTTTAAGACTTTTGAGAGACAGAGACAAAGAGAGAACACTCCAAGGAAGTTACCATGCGCAACTTTAATTAAGTATGGTTAAAGAAGTCTTCAGTGATAGACATTTTAATTTCTTTGAAAACAATTGTTAATTACACTACAAGAAAAATAGGTTTTAGTGACAAAAAATTAGTGACGACTATTTTTTGTTACTAATAACCTTACTTGTTCACCATTAAAAAAAAGTTTTCTCTATATTTGGTCACTAAACAAAATTAGTTATTAAAAATTAATCTAATTTGGTCTCTAATGAAATTAGTGATGGACCTATAGTACCAAAAAATGACCAATCAAAATTGGTTACTAACATCATTAGTGACGAAATATTTAGTCACTAAGATGTTAGTGACCAAATATTTTGTCACTAATAATATTAGTGACAAAATTTTAAGTTGTTACTAAATGAAAGTTTTCTTATAGTGTTAGCAAACATGTTAGAGCATATTGGTAACCCAATGTCGTTACAAACATCACTTAATTGTTAGTGGTATTCCTTCCGACTTCAAATATCCGAGCACCAAGATGGAGGAATCGTAATTCAATTCAATAAGGCTCAATTGTGATATTTAAACGTCTTTTCAAAATTAACAATGAAGAAACTTTTGGGCTATTTATTTACCGAAAACCAGACAGTTTTTTTCCCCCTTTGTTTGGGGCTCTTAGTCCTCTAAAGATTCTAATCGAGCTCTTTTTTTATGTTCCTAGTAATGGGCCAACTTCTATCTCTTTTAATTGAATACAAGGAGGTAATGGAACAAATTTGTTGTATCAATTTAAGCTATGAAGAGGAGAGAAAAAAACTTCTCTCCTAGTTTTAAAGAAATTGAAAAAAAATAATCTTCATTGAGATCATTTCAAGAGGAGTCATGAGTTATCACTATTAAGAGGGTTTATGTTTCGACTTAACTAACGAGTTTATGAACTTATATAATTTTTGAAATGCTAATAAGTCAATTTTTTCAGTTTATGACTTTATCAAGTTAAGTTTAAGACTTTAAAAAAATCATAAACTCAACTTCATAAACTCATAATATCCAAAAATTGAGCTTATGTTAAATTACATAAACTTTAAGTCTATTACATAAACCCAAACAAACACTATACATAAATGAACAATAGAGGAATATACAAAGGTATCCACCCTCCAATTAAACGTGTTTTTTTTTTTTTTTTTTTTTTTTTTTTTTTTATAATCATTGAGGTGTTAGGATTATATTTTTAGGTGATCTCTAAAAAGCGGATTTTTGCCTTTTGTTTTGCCAATGTAGAACTTTCTAGTAGAGGTTTTCAATATTTGAATGAAACTTGAAAAAACGGAAATTCGATTTAAATCGAATTCGAATTTTTAAAAAAGAATCGGATTTTTGAACTTCGAATCGGTTTAAACCTGAATAGATTTTTGAATTCGAATTTCGAGTTGGTTTACAAATTCATAAATGTTTAAGTCACCTGACCCGAAACCTGAATTTACAACATTAAATATATATAATTTTTATAAATATGTCAAAATATATGTTGAAATTCGATTTTTTTTTGTTCGAATTCGAATCGCTTTCGAATTTGGTTTTAAATTCTAATTCAATTTTGCTTATTGCTTTTAGTAAACTATAACTATATATTGTAATTCGGTTTGATTCGAATTCGATCTGAATTCGAATCGGTTTTCGAATTTGTTAAAAAAAAGGTCAAATTGAAAAAACCCGATTTGAATAAGTCGAAAAACCCAAAAACTATATAGTGAAGGTCTATTTACTTATAAATTTAGTCTTTTGTTTGTCGGTAATTTGTTTTAATATATTGTAATTTCTAGCTTGTTATATAATAAAATTATTTTTAACCGTCCAAAATAATTAAAATTTAAAAATTAATTCGCAATTCGATTTTTGAGTGTCAATTGTTACCTACATTTCGTGAGACGTCAACTTTTTGGGATTAGAGCTAGTGTAAAATACAAGCTGCAACCAATTGAGATAAGTCTCGAATCTTTATAAAATGCTTTTTAAAAACTATAAATATTTTAATGTGTGTTATGAAAGAAGAGTGAATATAAGGTTTTGATAACTACCTGAATGGAAAGTCTAAATAATATATATCTATAGTATTCATTTGTGTGGCGACGAATAGATTAACTTCGTTAACAAGAACGTTCCAACACTATATCGTCCATGATTGTAAGGGTGTTGATAATATTTTTGATTTTTTGGTTCGGTTACGTTTCTCGTTTACGTGACGGGTGGTTAAACCAAAAACCAAATTTTTTAAATAATATAATATTATATCTTTACTTGCTTAGTCTAATTGTTAGCACCTATACAACTTTGTTTTACTCTTGTTCTTGAGTTTTTAATTCTATTGGAAAGTTTGTGAAGAAACTTGGCAATGGTGTCCCAATGTATATGTATTCTTACGCTAGTAACTTATCTTAACTAAGTTAACAAGTTTGTATGTCTATATTTTTGATGTTATACAATGCTATATTACATATATTTGTGTTTGAAAAATAGATATTACATGTGCTTTGATAAAAATTTCTTTTACTTCTATACAAATTGTATTATCATGTCAGTTTTTATAATGACATGTTCCGACAATATTTTCATTTATAATGCCAATATGATATTACAAATTTACATTGTCAAAAGTTTGTAATTCACTTACAATATGTTTATGTTACTTTACCTTTGTTAGGAATGACACACCTTACATTGGGTATCATATGTCCATTGATATATATTAGCCGACCATATTCGACATTTGTTGTTAATTGGCTAATCATTCTTATCTCAAAACTTCTCGATTCCCACTCAAGGTTCATTTAGTGAAAAATATTTGACGGTTTGTATTTAATTAGACGGAGATTCAATAACTTATGCCGTTGGTTGTCAAACACGTGTACATGTTAGACGTGTCGATCTAAAAAGTGCACAAAAATGAAACCCGAAGCAAGGTTCAAAAACAACAAACAAGAATTCAAATGAATCATCATGTATGTTGATGGTACATACAATGTATTTGTAACATTATACTACTTGATATGTTTGATTGCAATTCACATTTTAATGCCTATCTATATGTTATTTATTACTTTTATTCAATACATGCGGTTAACTTTACCATTGCAATTATATGTCTTACTCTGGTATAGAAGTGTTCACGGATTTTCGTGAACCTAAATTTAAACCGATAAACCAGTTAACCTATCACTGGTTCGGTTAACCATTGGCAAATCTTTAATTACACAATACATTTATAGAACTAAACTCAATAACTACAAAAGAAATTGATGAAACAATCCCGATTACATTCAACAAATTACATGCACTTCTATAGGCAAAACACTACGGTAATACAAGATTGAAATGGATTCGGTGAGGGTTAAACTAAATGGTTAGCTAGGCTCGATATTTATATAGACTTCTTGTGAAGTTGACGGTGTCGATTTAATGAGCAAAATGGATTAAAGAAAAAGAAAGGTCGGACAATAAAAAAATATTTATTCTCTTTAAAAGTTGTAATGAGTTTCTTTGTTTATAACAATATTTAAGTTCAAGGTGTCAATTAGAAAAGAATAGTTTAAGATGGTAAAAACAAAAAAATGCTCTATGATTTCAAAATCGAATTTGTTTTTGTAACACGATTTAAAAAACAAAATCAACATTGGTACATATTTCGCTTAGAAAAGGTTTATAGAACAAAGAATTTGTACATGACATATCTTTAAAACTAGCTTATTGACTCGCTTAATACGCGGAGAATTATATCAAAAAAATATAATGTTAATAAAAAACATATAACTTATTTAAAAAGATTAATAGAAAGCTATTAGTCATGTAGACAAAATGGTTATGATATGAAATTTGAAGTCAAATAAAACATTTACCGTGTAATTCGGAAAAAACTTTATTAAAAATAAAATAATTATAATATATAAAAAAACAAAAAATATTGCTTAAATAGGAGGGGAAAAAACAGAAGATTTTTTTATATGATACGTTTTCCGTTTATATGCAAAACACTCGTAAAATAATAAAATAATTTTATTTTCTTTTTATAATATATAAAAAAAATAAAAATATTGGGTAAATAGGACGGAAAAAAACAGAAGATTTTTTATATGATATGTTTTCCGTTTATATATGCAAAACACTCGTAAAACAATAAAAATAATTTTAGTTTCTTTTTATACTAAAAATGTGTATGTGTTTGAAGAAAAAAAATATGTTTTGTATTTTTTTAGAATTAATTTAAAATACTAGTGTTCGATTATTTAAAGTAGAAATGTTAATTAGTTTTATTTAATTATTACTATTTAAAATAAGGTTAAAATGAAATTATTAGTGATGAAATCATCAAAATGATCTAATGGTTCAAATTAAAATTGGATTTCCATCTAACGGGTACTACTTTGCCAAGTGACATTTTATGTCTCTCTTTTATTATATATTAAGATATGGAACAATAATTGTATTTTAATAGCTATGAGTTTTAAAATTGTTCCAAGAAAGATTAAGAAAATGATGCATATAATATTATTAATTATTAAAAGTATATAATTTCTTTAAATGTTTGATATGGTAATCTAAATATCTAGTATTTTCATTCAAAAATTAAATACTTTCATTTAACTTTTGCCACTTAATATTCAAAATAAAAAAACGAATGGTATAAGTGTATATATATTGTGTGTGTTTAAAGTGAGTGTTTAGAGAGAGATTAAGACAATTAATTTAAATTTTATATTTATTAAGTAAAAGATATATGAGTAATTATATTTAACTTAAAAATTCAATATCAAAGTAAAAAGTTAAAATATTTTATATATTAGTAAATATAAACATAATATTACTATCCATATTAAAATCTGATTACTCCTATGGTTCTGTGCCTTTAAATGGTTTTTTAATCGGTTTGGGTTTGGGCCAGCATGTTGGGTTGGGTTGGGTTGTATGTTTGGTCCGTTTAATTTTTTTTTTCTTTCGTTCGATACTCTATGCCAGGTGTCGTCTCGGTGGCCTTCTTCTTCACTTTGATTACACCTGTTCTTATTTCGTTTCTTACTCTTCTGTTTATTTCTCCGCCGACCTTCTTGCTTCGCTCTCATTTATCTGATCGTTCCTATGGCTTCGTGCCGTTTAAATTTTTTTTATCTATTTGGGCCAGGTTTTTGGGTTGGGTTTTTTGGGGCGCTTCGTCATCTGCTTTTGTGCTTCGTCATCTGCTTTTGTTTCTGTAATATAATGAAATGACAGTCAATGCCTCAAACAAATCCTCCGCCACGTATCCGGCTCATCAACACATGTGTCTAACACCAAACTGCCAACCGCTCCACCCCTTTGCTCAAAGTCGGCGATATACCCCCGACGGCTGTTTCTTCACCTGCCGGCGACCTCCGTTGAAGAATTACCATATTTTCTTAGCTCATTTTCTGGTACGTGTTTTATATTTTTATTTTACCATGATTATCCCAAATTTGTGATTTTTTTTGTTACCTGATTAGTAAATCTGGAGAGTATGGAGAGTAATTGTTTGATTTTTAGTATTTAGATTACTTGTGTACTTATGATTAGGTTGTGATTTCTATTTAATGGATATAAATTGGAGCGGATGAGATCTGTGATTATTGATTTTGATTAGCTTGTAGTTTTTATTTTATATAAAGACATGCCCATTATATGTTCGACAAAATGTCACACCGAACTTTTTGTACATTATATTTCAGGTTTGCAAACTCTACAAAATAGTGAAATGATACATGTCGAGACTGTTGATATTCACGGAAAAAACAGCCACTTGAACCTAATTTTTATTAGCTTCCATTAACACATGAAGTTACCAATTGTGATGTTGACTGCTGATTTGCTTTATTTCTTCTCTTCTCTGTTTGCGGGGAGAGGCCGGGGGGCAGGGAAAAGAGTCGAGTCGATCAGGCTCGACGACCAGGAGAGGCAAAACGAAATCAGGACAAACTAGAGAAGCTAGTTGAAGAGCTAACATGGAGAGTAGACTTTGAAAAGCATTTAAGGGTACATTCTTAATATGCTCAACGGATAATACCACATGAAAAATAGTAATAAAAAATGGGATGTGCTAAAGATTATGTTACTTGCAGGTTGATCTTGAACAAGCAAAGGGACAAGAAATCTCAAAGTTGCAAAACGCTTTGCAAGAAATGCAAGGAAAACTAGATGAAGCACAAAATCAAATAATTCATGAGAAAGAAGCAGCACGAATAGCTATTGAACAAGCCCCTCCAGTCATCGAAGAGGTGCCCGTTATAGACAATACTAAAGTGGAGGAATTGGAAAATCATAATCATAAACTCGAGGTAATTCTAAGAATATAAAGTTTTTATCAATACATTCAAATAATCTTAGTTATAGAAGGCTTTTAAAAAAAGTAAAATATAAAATGAGACATTATATATATTGTATGTCTATGTACAGGATGAACTTCTAGAGCTGAAGACGAGATTTAAGGAATTTGAGCAGAAATATTCTAAAGTCGAAAATGAGAGTAAAGAAAGACTTAAAGAATTGGAAGAATCACAAGTTAAAATAACAGGATTTCAAGAGACCATTGAAAGGTAAGTAAACAGAATTAAGTGACATTAACGGAGGGAATGGGTTCAGGTCAAAACGGGTGTTTTTTTATACAGGTCGATTGGATAGACCATACATATATAATGCCTTATATCACCACTAAGAAATTTATATGCTCATAATCAGGTTATATGCAAACTTGTCCAACCTCGAATCAGAAAATCAGGTTTTGCGCGAACAAGCATCGGTTGCTTCAACTATTGAAGACCTCAACGAAGAGACTGAACAGTAAGTGTACACAAAAAGAAAATACAGTTCTTGATAAGTTGATAACATTCTGTTATTTAAAAACTTAATATTTGACTTTCTTTCAGACTCAAAAATAAGATTAAAGAGTTAGAGTCGGAGAACGAAATTCTTCGCAACCGACCTGTAGTTGTGGAGCAGATATACACCCCTGAAAAGCTAATACCACAGATAGAGGTAAGTTTGACTGTTTGACAATAAGGACTTTTCTTACATATTTGTTGATCTTATATAACATTTTACAGAGTTTGGATAATGGTCATGAAACGAAGCATGATACGAAGGATAATGGTCATGATACGAAGGATAATGGTCATGATACAAAGGATAATAGTCATTACTGTGTTTTATAATCCAAGGTAATTAACCTCACTATCAAATTGTATCATTACTAATCACTTGAGCAAACCCCATATTCACCTTCCGATTTGTTCATTTTTAAAAACAGGGCAAGTCCATCAGAATTTGTGATTCCATTAGCCAAGTACTACAAAGCAGTCTGTAGTAACCAAATATCTCTTGGCATGCGCTTCCGTATGATGTTTGAAACTGAAGAATCGGGAACAAGAAGGTAATGGAGTCTATCCTTGATATTTTGATATATCTACCACTGATTTGATTATTGACTTCTTTCTAATAAATAGTTGTATAAGTTTGTTATTTTAAATATGTCTACTGCAGGTATATGGGTACGATTACTCGTATCAGTGATCTTGATGGTGTGAGATGGAAGAACTCACAATGGCGTAACCTACAGGTTTACAAATTTTTAACTTCCTTGTGTTTAGCATATATTGTGTCAACTAATGATTTGGAGTAGGTTGGCTGGGATGAGGCAACTGCAGGAGAAAGACGTAATCGTGTCTCAATTTGGGAGATTGAACCTGTTACCGCTCCCTTTTTCATCTGCCCAACGCCACCCTTTTACCAATCAAAACGTCCACGACAAGGACTGGGTAAGTAACCAGCCAACTCTTTTTGTTTAAACCATTAAACACATTTTTAACTTTTACGCTTTTAATTATCTGATTATTTAAGAGTCCGGTAATCAATTTCAGGCGGAAAAGACAAGGGTAAGTCTTAAATAGATTGTTTTTTTGCAAATTACTCGGGAGTAACGATGTTCCAAAAAAAAAGGTCAACAACGACAGAGATCATAGGAGTCAAATACGTCAACGAAATGGATTTTTTTTTACATGAACTATAACCGAACTCATGTTGCTCTACAGAAGATGAAATCGGCGAACCAAAATATTCAATTCGTATTTGTACTACAGACTTATATTGTCATCGTCAGGAACGAACCCGTGCAACGCACGGGGATTCTCTAGTTTGATATTGTATGTGGTTCTTTTAACTTTCGTTACTTATAATTTTTCATCAATTTTATGTATCTTTCTATATTTTGAAAATTAATAAATACATCATTTATTTATATTACCCAACTTTATCTTTTTAAAATTCTTACTTAAAATATTTGATTGAGTATTAATAGATTACTTTCAACATTCATTCTTTCTTTAATTATTTAAAAAAAACTGATGATCAAACATATTTAATTGAATCAACTCGTATATTACCCGAGTTAAAGCATGGTTTCTGATGCCATATGTCGCTCTCTCGGCCTTTCTCATCAATATTTTTCGTCAATTTCATTACTCACCCCTTTAAATATTGATAAATGGATTTTTTCTAATTACCCATTTTTATCTTTTTTCCACTAAAACCATTTGACTTTGAGTATTGAAAATTTATTTTCGGCTTTCATTCTTTCGTTAAAATATCCAACACTACAAGAAAAATGGGTTTGAGTAACGAAATTTTTTATGACGACTATTTTTTACCACTAATAACCTTATTTATTCACCAATAAAAAAATAGTTACTTAACAAATTTAGTGCCCAAAAAATAATCTTTCTGGTTTCTAATAAAATTAATGACGGAGTTCTAGTGACGAAAAGTGGCGACTCAAAACTGGTCACTAAAATCTTTAATGGCCAAATATTTGGTCACTAATAATGTCAGTGACAAAATATTTGATCACTAATGATGTTGGTGACCAAATTTTAAGTGATTACTAAAGACCATTTTTCTTATATTAATAAATTGATCAACTTACATGTGTAAATAACCTAACAAATTTTAGTTTAGCCTTCTGTTTCATTTGGGTAGATCGAAAAAAAACTACAAAACTCATCAAATGAGGCGAGTTTGATTAAACACGATAAAACTAGGGAAATGATAATAAACGAGGTATTATTTGTCCGTGCTTTGCCACGAGAATAATCATTAAAAGTTAAACGAAAGAAAAATGTAATAACAGAATGTAATGTAATAATCAAATTCTAGGAATGACTAATATGTGTCCTTTGGGGCACATGTTATAGTATATTTTATGTGCCCGGAGCTCCCTTAATTACACCTCGAATTTAATTAATGGGAATTAAGCTACGTTAGTTATATCAATATTGTTTCGTAAATTGTTATATAAATTAAATAATTATAAAATATCTTAAAGATTCTTCTTAAAAGTATAAAATATAGATTAATTGATACATATTAAATTTATATAATGATTTAAGAGAAAAATGTGTAAGTAATGAAACTTAACATGTGTTCTTATGGCATTTCTGTAATTAAATTTGAAGGGTTAAAATATAAATAATTAAAGTCGAGGGTCTAAAATAAAAATATTATTGATATATATATAATAACGGAACGGTAATTTAATATAACAAAACGGAAATATAATATAACATGACGAGGCACTATTCATTGGAAAATTACTATCCTTATTAATTCTTGATGGTGCATATGAGTTTGTGCCCTTTATTATTATTATATTCAGAAAAGTTTGTCTTTAAGTACAATTGTTATCGTTTTATTTACAAAAAGACTTGGTTGTCGGAGTGGTAAGCGCGCGGCCTCCCAGTAAGGGAGATCGCGGTTCGATTCCCACCCAGTACCAATTTTTTTTTTTTTTTTTTTTTTGCACTGCAGTGTTGGGCTTGGGCTTGGGCTTGTGGCTGGTTTGAAGTTTAAATACTAAAAAGTGTTGGGCTTGGGCTTGGGCAATTAGTATAGTGGGTATGTAACCTAATCTATTACGTTAAAGATTGTTGGTTTAATTTTGTAAGAAACAAATTTTTTGTACTGCAGTGTTGGGCTTGGGCTTGGACTTGTGGTTGGTTTGAAGTTTAAATACTAAAAAGTGTTGGGCTTGGGCTTGGGCAATTAGTATAGTGGGTATGTAACCTAATCTATTACGTTAAAGATTGTTGGTTTAATTTTGTAAGAAACAAAAATATCAATTAGTGTAGTGAATTTGGTACGTAATCTTGTCTATCAAACAAAACAAAGGTTAATAATCAACACATATTTAAACTTGTAATCATTTGCTGAGATTACATGAAAATTAAATAATTTAAACATTTTGCAAACACTATGTAATGTATATAACCAACAACAATCGTGCACCGTTTATAAAAAACACCATCGCCCATGTTTTGTAAAAAATGTCAAACGACTTCGAACTCGTGCAACGCACGACAGTTACCTAGTTTAGATTAAAAATTGATATTAACAAAACTTATATTAAATTTTTTAAGAACTATCTTTAATATATAATATAAGAGGGGCCTTAAATGCCACATGGCGAAGTAAGGTCCCTTTGATGGGTTATCTTCTTTGATTTCAGCCGTTAGATCAGATTGATGATGTCATCAAATATTATTTCTATTTTACACCCTTTTACAATATATAATTACATTTTCTCTATCATTTACATCTCCACTAAAATAAAAAAACATAAGTTTATTTTACTTATAAATCGCTCAATTTAGACTATGATTTACCATATTGTTATTTTAAAATCTTCTCATAAAAATATCAAAACAGTATATAAACGTAAAAGTATATATATTATTTTAACTATAAGCAAACTTAAAATCTATATAAACAAAATTTACAAGTCAAACTTTATCTTTATCCGCGCTATCGCGGGACAATAATCTAGTTATATTAATAAAACACGTACATATTTTCAAAATCTCTTTTTCATTAATTTTATATACAACCAATGATGTATATATAAACTTTTAGAGACAACGTACTATAGGCTTGTCATTGACATAACCCATAAAACTAACACTTCGGTATTTACCAATCTTAATCTATTTTACAAAACCTTCGTAACAAACACGATCACGCATGCACCAACGACAGTACCGGTACACCCCGTTTTATAATTTGCACGCCCCGTTTTAGATCCACACCATTATTAACCTACCTAAAGTATTAGAATAAACAAGTAATTTTCCATTTCATGCTTATCCCCCTTTCTTGTCATCACACAAAACCCAATTGTAATTTGTAAGGTTCATTTATCTATATGTGCATTTCGCATTTCATAATAAAAACCAAAAGATTTGTCAGAAATAATGTTCGAAAGCATGTGCATGCGTATATTGACAAATATGTATGCATCATCTTCTTCATTAAATGATAAATATTACATGTGCGTATACCCAACCATGTTTTACTATCATAAAAATAATACCAATCCAATCATTGTGTTATAGTATATTATTAAATTAGATAGAGTTTAATAATTTAAAGAGGTGTTTGTTTCGGTTTATGTAATGAGATTACGAGTTTATATAATTTTTATAAGTTTATAAGCCCAAATTATTTGGTTCATAAGTTTATCAAGTTTAACTTATGACTTATTTAAAGACATAAACTCAAGTTCATAAGCTCACAAGTCGGAAAAAATGGGTTTATAAACTTATAAAAAATTAGCTCATAGGCCCGTTACATAACCCGAAACAAACACCTCCTAAGTCATTTCGTAGTTTCTAGCTGATAGTGATATTGTTTGCGTATATATGTATTCAATCATAAATTACGATTTGACAAAATGATAAATGACCAAAAACGATTAACCTGTTGGTGGAATTCCTTAATCTTACATATGATTTTTCAATCGGTTAAGCTATAACCCATATGAAATTACATACGAGTTGGTTGGAATTCAATACAAGAAGAGATCACATTAGTGTTAAACAAATGTACAGATATACTACGATATGATTCAACTTAATTCGGTTAATAGTCGACATAACAAAGTAAATATATTCACTACAAGGAGTAACATATACACCAGTTTTTAAACAAGTCTTCATGATCTATTTATTCAAAAGTAATGTAGACCGATAACAGGTTTTGATATGTGTTTTTAGACGTGGATTTGATTATAAGGATTTTAAAATTACAAATCTAAAATAACAAATCATATAGTCGAATTAATAACCAAAACCACGTATTCAATCCTATTACGAACACCAAACTATATTATTTATATTTACAAAAAAACCTTTCAGCTACAAATAAAATCATTATTTTACCATGCCTGAAGATCATAAATGAAGATCATAAATAACAGACACTGAAATACCATGCTTGACCAGAATCTCATCAATATACAACCTAGCCAGCTTCTCAACCCGATAATCCTCTCTAATCGGAAGAAAATGTGTTGAACAATAACCCAAATAGTGTTATAACCTCTTGAAGATCTAGGAAGTTTCGTAACAAAATCCATCGTGATCATTTCTCACTTCCACTGTGGTATCTCAGGCTGCTGAAGAAGTCCTTACGGTTTCTAGTACTAAGCCTTAATCTTGGAACACGTCAAACATCTACTAACATAATCATCAATCGTCCGCTTCATGCCAGACCACCAATAAAAATCCTTCATGTCATGATACATCTTATCTGCTCCGGGATGAACATAATAATTGGATTTATGACCTCATTCAAAATCAACTGCCTAAGACTAACGGGATCCCAAATACGATATAAGAAATACAAAACTCCGGCATCCTTCGGCTCCAACTTCCATGCTAACCCAAATAATCCCTCGTCCTTAAGACGATCCTCGGTAAGAGCCTCTCGCTGAGCACGAATAATCTGAGCTTTCAAGCTCGACTGAATAGAAATTGTTGGTGCAAGAATGCAATGACTGGATGTTCTATTATGTTTTGTTTACATATTATCGTATTAGCTTGTATAGATTTAGCTTAGTGGGCTGCTCACGGACTTGCATGTCCGTGAGGCCCAGTAGAGCCCAAGCCCAAACTGGCTGGACATGTTACTCTATAAATAGAGGTGTTCAGGTCAGTTTAGGGTTGTTGGTTTTAGAGAAAATTCGGATTAATGCTTTTGGATTGTAACAGCGTTTGTTAATCAAAGTATTAAGAATTCGGTAATTGTGTTTTATTGTTTATTGCTTTCGATTATAACTTGTGTGTTTTATCGATTACGAGATTCCGCCTCGTTATTGGTATAGTTTAATCCTGTAGATCGGACCACTGGGACCTACAATTGGTATCAGAGCAAACGCATCGTTTGCTCTCTATCGAGATTTGGTTCAGGGTTAAATTCAGGTTTTAATCGATTCTGGAAATTAGGGCTCTTAGTACATCTTCAGCGGCTGTTTGTGAGAATTAGGGTTTTTGTTACATCTTCGGCGGCGGTATTTTACAGATTAGGGTTTTCTGCTTGTTCGTGGAGATATCTTCGTGGATTTAGTTCGTGGATTTAATTCGTGAATACATTTTCGTGGATACATCTTCGCGAATACATCTTCGTGGGTACATCTTCGTGGATACTTCTTCGTGGATACTTCTTCGTGGATACTTCTTCGTGGATACTTCTTCGTGGATACATCTTCGTGGATACTTCTTCGTGAAGACATTTTCGTGGATACATCTTCGTGAACATCTTCGTGAACATCTTCGTTGGAGACATTTTCGTGAATACATCTTCGTTAGTGGATCTTCCAAGTCTGTGAACACCATCTTCGTGCCCAACTTCACCGAACAACATCTTCGTGACTGACACTTTTCTTCGCCGAACAACATCTTCGTGACTGACACTCTTCTTCGCCAAACAACATCTTCGTGACGAACATCTTCGTGACCTTACATCTTCGCCGAACATCTTCGTGACCTTACATCTTCGCCAAACATCTTCGTGACCTTACATCTTCGCCAAACATCTTCGCTGATTTCTTTTAAAATGGATTCAAGACAATCAACTAACACCCCTCCCAAGTTAATCAACTCTTTACAGTATTACGAATGGGCCGATAAATTCGAATCTTTCTGTCGGTATAATGACGTACAAATGTGGCTATGTATCGAAACAAAATACACACGTCCAACACAGACCGCAAATGGTACAAATGCTATTATTCCAATCTCTTCCTTCACAGCTGAGCATAGAAGAGTATTTGATGCTGAAAACCGAGTATGGGCAAGTCTTAAAATGGCTCTGCCTATTGAAACGATACACATGTGTCAGGTTCACAAAACTGCTTATGAACTTTGGAAAGCAATCGAGACTCAGTACGTTGGGAGTGCTGCTCAACAAAGAAGTAGAGGAAGTGTTCTTAAAAGACAATTCAATACGTTCAGAGCAGGTATAAATGAAAATTTTGAAGACACTGTCAATAGATTTCACAATCTGCTATCTGACCTTGCCAGAGCTCGCATAACCATTGGAGACGAAAAAGTAGAATGATTTTTGGATGCCTTACCCAAGCGTTGGGAAGTGTACGTGAACTTAATAAAAGATGAATACTATCAGACAAAAGATGACGATACCAAAATAACTCTACCAGAGGTAATTGAGAGATTTAGAGGTTATGAACAAACACGTTTAACTATCGATGCTGTCGCAGATCAAACACCCTATGGACAACCCTCAGCATCTAATGCCTCTGTTAATGCAATTGCGTTCATATCTGGAAATGGTCAAGCAACTCCTGACACTCGTTCCTTTACTGATACCACTACAACTGCAGCAGTACCAAACGCCGCTAATACTCATCAAAAAATGCCAATGAGTGTTAAATCAGCAGAAGAAAGTCTAGAAATCTTATCATGTTTTTTGTCTGCTTACGGTAATCAAGTTCAAGGTAAAATCACTGATCCAGGATTGTGGGATGAAGATTTTAGTCAAGTCGATCAGGATGACCTAGAGGAAATGGACTTACAATGGCAAACAGCCATGATTACCAATAGGATCAAGCGATTTATGACTAGAACAGGACGCAGTCCTAGAACCGGAAAAGCAGGCTTCGACAAATCCAAGGTACGCTGTTACAACTGTTAAGGTCATGGCCATTTCGCTAGAGAATGTCAACAGCCTAAGGTGGAATATACTCCAAACCAAGACAAAACCAGGACCACCTCCTCGCAACCACAACGCAACTTAGCGTCCCAGGCCATGAAGTTCAACACGATGATCGAACATATGATTGTAAAATTTGTACTGATGACAGAAATCAAGCTCTCATGGCATCTATCGAAGAAATTCACAGTGAAGTCAGTAACACAGAAGAAGCGTCAGGTACTGATAGTGATTTAAGCTCCAGTGAAGAATATACTGAAGAGGTTGACGATATTCAAGACACCTCTAAAGTTTGTAGCTGTACCATCGATCTATCCAACGAGAACCTTGATGCCAAAATGGCTGACCTCGACTCGGACAAGACAAAGGTACTTCTTGACTCTCAATCCATGAAGGATTTTTGCAAATCTTATACGGTTTTAACTCTCCAAAACGATAACCTGACTAGATCAGTATCCAATTTGGAATCTCAGCAAACTGAACTCGAACAAACCATCTCGATCTTAACTTATCAAAAAGATGACTTCGCAACAAAATATTATAAAACTGAGAAGGATCGAACGGAACTTTTATCAAATGTCGGTCTTTTGACACATAAAATTGACATACTATATGAATGTATTGAAACTGAAAAGAAAAAGTTTGATGAAAAAGTCCAAGAGTTAAACATTTGTGAAATGCAACTAACTGAGCAGGAAAGGAAGTTCGAGCAATTCCGTACTTCTTCAAGTACTTTGAACTCCATCTTGAGTCGTCAACGCACAAGTGGAAAATCTGAAGGCCTAGGATATAACGAAACACCACCCCCATATAATAACAACTTTAGTTTCTTCAAAACCGGGCCTCCACAGTCTGCAACATGTGAATCTTCAAGCTCTATGGATCAGGAAAACAAGCAAACTCAAGAGAAACAACCCACAAGTGCTCAGCCTCAAAACTCAACATGTGAACCTTTGCTAAAAACATTCATCTCAAGTAAAGATATCAAATCTAAGCCAAGTATATCCTCTGATGCTGAACCCGATCAATCAAATAAGATGGAAACTTTAAACTGTGGACACGTGGCCTCAGTTTGCACTAACAAGCGAAAAGAATCTCAAGTTAAACCCACGCCCCCATAGTCAGCTAAATCCACTCCAACGAAACCAGTTCAAATTCTACGAAACCCACACCACGAACGTACAGACACAAATTCACGAAATTATGGGCACAGTAAACCAAGCACGGGAAACTTTTCTCAACGTCCTCATCAGCGGCCACAACAACCTTTCGTTCCATCTTATCGCCAACACCATTATGCCCAACGCTCCCACAGTCCTCCACGATATCACCATCATAATTATTATCCAAGTCCTCCACAACACCATCATGGAAATTATAATCATAGTCCTCCACGTCCTCATTATGAACCACGTCATTACCCTCATCCCCGTTACAGTTCCCCACCAATGAGTCATAGAGTTCCTTACAACTCTAACAGTCATTACTCTACACGTCACACTTCTCCGATTTCTCACCAAAATAAGGGAGTTTACAAAAGAGTCACATATGTGACTGAGAACGGTCAATCCAGGTCTGTCATGGCCTGGGTTCCCCATGAGAACTAATCATTTTATCTTGTGTGCAGGAACCGGGTCACCGACTCGTCAACAGCTGGTACGTTGACAGTGGCTTTTCCAGGCACATGACAGGAGAACGAAGTCTGCTTAACAACTTCGAATCTGGAAAGAAAGGTCGAGTAAATTTTGCTGGAGAAAAGGGTGGAGAAATAACTGGAATTGGATCAGTTACAAACGGAAAAATCACACTGAAGGATGTATTTTACGTCAGGCAGCTAGAACACAATTTGCTCAGTGTCTCTCAAATCTGCGACAATGATAATCCCGTATATTTTACCAAGAAGGAGGTTTTGATTCTCAAATCCGGAATTGATATTCCTGAGGATCTGATACTGATGCGTGCACCAAGAACGAAAAACACGTACATTATGGATATGAACAACACTGAACTCACCACCGATTCAACATGTCTATTGTCCAAGTCAACTAGTGAAGAAGCCATGATTTGGCACAGAAAGATGGCACATTTACACTTTCGGAAAATGAATGACATCACAAAGAAAGGGCTAGTCAATGGAGTTCCACTCAAACGTTTTGAGTATGAAGATAAATGTATTCCATGCAAACTCGGAAAGCAACACAAGCAACATCACAAGTCCAAGGCCATCAACACAATCGAGACACCATTCGACCTAATGCACACTGATCTTTTCGGTCCTATTGCACAAAGAAGCTTCGGAGGGAAATACTACTGTCTAGTGATCACCGATGATTACACTCGCTACTCTTGGGTTTACTTTTTAGCCACTAAGAGTGAAACATCTGGCACGCTAATCCACTTCTTTGACATGCTCAAAAACGTATACAAAGCAAATGTCAAACCTCTGCGCAGCGATAACGGGACAGAATTCAAAAATTCCACGATGACCTTCTATTGTCTTGCACATGGAATAGTTCAACAACACAGCGCTCCATATGAACCACAACAAAACGGAGTCGCTGAGAGGAAAACAGAACTTTGATAGAAGCCGCACGTACCATGCTCGCTGACTCACTCATCCCCGTTACATTCTGGGGGGAGGCAGTGAATACAGCCTGTTACGTACTTAATCGAGTGTTGACTGTGAAACGGTTTGATAAAACAAGTTATGAATTGCTTAATAGTCGTAAGCCTAATCTTGCAGGTTTGGAACCTTTCGGGGCTCCTTGCACCGTTTTGAAAACAAATTACACCACTAAGTTCGCACCCAAAGCCGTCCAGGGATACTTTCTTGGATATGTTGAGGGTTGCGCTAACAAAAGAGTTTACCTAAAACCTTCACGTACAGTGGAAATTGTTTTTAACTTGGAAAAAACTAGTTACACTTTTGAAAAACAAAACGGTCCAGATATCGCTTTCGACTATGATGCATTATTTAAATCATTTAACCTTTCTCCTAGTGTGCCTCATACAGTAACAGAGAACCCGAGTTTCTCTTCTGATGATGAAGATTCAGTCTTTCCTCGTACCCAAGTCATTCAAGAAATCGTTGTTGAACCTGCAGACACCGATGCTCAAGCAGATGATCAAGACGTAGTGGCAGAACCACTCGTCAACGAAAATCCAGCCGTTGATCAAGAAAATGTGGCAGAACCACATCCTGCAACCGCTCAGGACGATGCGGCAGAACCGCACGTTGTGTCTTGAATTCACCAGGCTCACCCATTCGGAAACATTATTGGCGATCCCAACGCACCGGTTCAAACTCGAACGCAACTAGAGGATCTACAAGGCATGTATGCCTTTCTCACGACTTCCGAGGATTTCAACAACTGTCGTTATTTTTGCTTCGTTTCCCAAGAAGTCCCTGCCAACATTCATATGGCCCTTAAGGACGCAAACTAGGTACACGCCTGTCAAGAAGAATTAGCTCAGTTTGAGAAACTAGGAGTCTGGGTACTCGTGATCCTACCCGACGACGCCTACGCTATAGGCACTAAATGGGTTTTCCGATGCAAACGGGATGACCGTGGAATTATCACTCGAAACAAAGCTCGCTTAGTGGTACAAGGTTTTTATCAGGAAGAAGGATTGGATTTTCAGGATGTCTTTGCCCCAGTCGCTCGCCTCGAGGCTGTTCGTCTCTTCTTAGCCTATGCCTCTCACATGGGACTTACCGTTTACCAACTTGATGTTAAAAGTGCTTTCCTATATGGTAAAATCGACGACACCGTCTATGTTCAGCAACCCCCCGACTTCGAAGACCCACAACACCCTGATAGGGTTTACAAGCTCAACAAAGCTTTATACGGTCTTCATCAAGCCCCTCGTCTGTGGTATGGAACATTATCTACTTTTCTCTTAGAATCCGGTTTCAAGAGAGGTCGTATCGATAGCACCCTTTTCATCAAAGATTCCCCCAAGGCTAAACTATTGGTTCAAGTCTACGTGGATGACATTATCTTCGGTTCCACTGATAATCAAATGTGTAAGGATTTTGAAAAACTAATGAAAGACAAATTCGAGATGAGCGCCATGGGTGAACTCAAGCTATTTCTAGGGTTACAAGTCGAGCAACTACCAGACGGGATGTTTGTCCATCAATCAAACTACGTCACTGAAATGCTAAAGAAATTCAACATGACAGACGCCAAGTCCATTGCTAATCCCATTCCTCAGCAGCACAATCTGGAACCAAACGCACAAAATGATCCTGACGTGGATCCAACTGTTTATCGCGGCATTATAGGCTCCTTAATGTATCTTACTGCATCACGTCCTGACATAATGTTTGCTGTCTGTTTATGTGCCAGGTTTCAAGCTTGTCCTAAGATGTCTCATTACTCTGCTGTCAAGAGGATTCTTCGCTACCTCAAAGGCCGACCGCGGCTGGGTCTCTGGTATCCCAAAGGAAGCGACCTCTTTCTCGAAGCATTCACCGACTCGGATTTGGGTGGATGCAATATTGATCGAAAGTCAACATCCGGTGGTTGTCAATTTTTGGGAGGACGCCTCGTGTCTTGGCAATGCAAGAAACAGACAACTGTTTCCGTATCTTCCTGTGAAGCCGAATATATCGATGCGGGTAGCTGTGTGTCACAGGTTCTTTGGATACAACAACAGATGCTGGATTACGGTTTATCCTATACCTCTACTCCTATTAATATAGATAATGAGGCTGCCGTTTCTGTTATTAAAATCCTGTTAAGCATAGCAAGACCCGTCACATAGATTTTAAGCATCACTTCATTAGAGACTATTATGAAAAGAAACTAATAGATATAATTCGTGTCTCTTCCGAAAACAATATGGCCGATCTCTTTACCAAAGCCTTTGACAAATCTCGCTTTGAATCACTCATTCAACGTAATGGACTTCGCAACTTAGATTAACCAACGTTTGTTAAAAAAAAAAAAAAAAAAAAAATTGTGTAATGTCTTTTTCTTATTTTCATCTTCGTCTAAAAAAAATAAATAAATAAATAAATAGTGTAACTTAGTTCGAAATCTAAAATTCGAGATGAAGATACATTTTGCTTATGACTCTTAGTCTTAAATCGGGTTATTGCTATTACATGCACCTATAATTCTCCATCGTATTTTAGTTTAACCTCCAGTGTCTTGTGGCCTTTCGTATTTTAGTTGTTCCCGATAGTGTGGTTTGTCTGTTTTAAATACCTCTTACTTCTTACATTAAACGACTTAATTTTGTCTGCCACAACAAAGGTTGAGATTAGATTTTTGTTACGAGTCATATGTTGCGCTTACAGATGGGATTTACTCACATTGAATTACATATAATGAGTGTGCTCATAAGTTACTGAATTCATATAAGCGGCCTTTGAAATCTGAGTCAGTATACCCTCGGGGTGCCCTTGTTCACCTAGCCACCTAAGGCCTTTACGGTTTGGGATCGGTTGGTAGAAAGCTTGCCATAGGATTTCATAGAAAGTCAGCAGAATTCTTTAACCCTATCATACTTCATTGAAGTTAGTCTTTGACTTGCGTAAAACAGCTGCTTTAATATTCAATACGAGCTATCCCTTCGCCAGTTTCATATGCTGCCCTTGTCTAGGTTGGTAACCACTCCATACCACTTGTAACTTAAAATACTTCACAAACACCTTGAGTGCTCTCCGAATTTTGTCGAATGTCTGATTTATGTGGGTGCTTTTCAGCTTAAACTTTAAACCAGCTTACTTGTAATTAAAACACTATCTTATGACTATAAGACTGAACGGTTAAATTGGACAACTACACAAACATGGATTTAACTCAACTTATCTTTGGAACCCCGATAGGCAATCTGATCGAATTATGTTTCATAAATGTATACTACCATTGTTCGCTTAGTTAACGTTGTTACTGTTTTTTTTAAGTTCTTTTGTTTTATCTTATTTCTGTAATTTTCCTACCTCTTTCTCTAAACACGTTGGTTAAACAATATCATCTAAGTCCATCGGGCCCATCTTCCAGGCCCAGCCTTACTAGGCCCATAGGCCCGCCATTGGCCTATAAATACTCAAAAGTGAAATCACTTTTTCACTTTTCACTTTTCAATTTTTAATCTTTCACGGAGCTAGGAAGTTATCTTTTTTATTTTTTTTTTCACTCACGAAGTTCATCATTCGGTTGACTATTCCCCTATGTAAGTTCTTCTTTGTTCGTTGATCTTCATACATGTTCGTGTAAATCAGCTATATATTGCTTAATATGTTCGTATCATATATGTTAAGAGTTCAAAAACTGGGTTTTTACCTTCATGATCTTCGTTAAACTTGTTTGTGTTCATCATTTGTTCGTCCATAATTTGCCATAATTTGCAATGCTGATCTTCTTCGTTGATGTTATTGCTTGATTTGTTCGTATGTTCATCTTCGCCCTCATAGGTGCCCAGAATATAACTGCCTTAGGAATTTTTCTCATGTGTTAGACGAACACACTTGTTCGTCATCGTGGACGAACACACTTGTTCGTCCCCATCTTCGTGATTTTAAACGAACAACTTGTTCGTCCCCATGCTTGTGTCTTAGACGAACATCTTGCTCATTATCTTGGACGAACAACTTGTTCGTCACCATGCTTGTGTCTTAGACGACCATCGTGCTCGTTGTCTTGGACGAACAACTTGTTCGTCCCAATGCTTGTGTCTCAAACGAACACCTTGCCTGTTGTCTTGGACGAACACCTTGTTCGTCCCCATACATGTTCGTGCTTTCTATCTACGAACACACATGTTCGCAATACATGGATTATTTGCTTCTCTGTTCCACGAACATGCTTGCTCGCCAACTTTAATGTTCGGCATACATGTTCGTGACTATCAAATCTAACGTGTTCGTTTTTGCAGATTTTACAGATGGCGAAATATTTTGACAAAAGGAATAATCAGGCTGTTAGCTTTGCACTGAACGAGGCTTCATCACTTCGTTTTCGAGAAACGATTTTATTTCTTCAACATTCTAGGATGTCATATATCCTGAGCGAAGATCCTCCCATCAATATTCCGTTGGTCGATGAGTTTCTCCGAAATCTTACACATATCAATCTCACACCTCCGGATTCCAATAAGATCAAAGATGGCTTGCGCACGGTTGTAAATGGTCGTGAAATCACTTTTAGTAGCACGACCCTTCGACAGATCTTTCAACTTGGAAGTAGTTCCAGAGAACATGCACCGTCTTCTTTCGGTCCCAGATTTCTAGCCCGCTAACTGCCACTACTGGGCTATGACGGGCCTGTTTTCACTACTACTACTTCTTTTGCTAAGGGTAAATTCTTCGGTCCATGGCGTTATTTGGTCCATGTGTTTGTCTCGGTTTTCAAGCATTCCAAGACTGCTCATGATATAATTGATAATCTGCTTCTCTCCATGATGCTAAGTTTGGTTCTGAACAGACCATATCCAGTGGCGGAGTACGTTTTCCAAATGATGCAGAATGATCTGATCAAACCAAAGGACCTTATGTTGTATCCGCGCTTTAGTATGATCATTCTCCGGCACTTCATCCCTGATCTTCCTCAGACTTCTATTACAAGAGTAAATCAGATCGGTGGGCCTAAGTTGTTTCATACCTGTCTTACGATTCACTCCAACAAGACAGGAGAGGCTCAAGCTGTGGACACCCCACTCTTCGGGGCGATTGTAGATCTGAACTTTGTCGATAACGACGTTGATGAGGTTGCCGATGCTCTAGATGGGGAACCGAGGACTGAAAATACTGCCTCTTCTAATGTTCCTCCCGCAACCAGCAGGCCAAAGTCTCGCCCAAAGCGCAAGGCCAACATTCCATCGCTGTGGACTCTACCTCCAGTGATACTACGTTCAGGCAGATCGACAATTACCCAGGGAGTCCTCCGCTATCTGTTATTCACGAGCAACCACCTTTTACTCCACCTGGGAGTCAGCACACTATCGCCACCGAGGTTATAGTCACTTCCCCCGCTCCTAATCCTGAGGCTGCTGCTACTCCTACTCAGGTTCACGATGCTGCTACTGAGGAGATTAATATTGATAATAGCGAAGCTACTTCTTCGTTTCACCCCATTGATCCTCGCACATCCAATCGTGGGAAACGCCCCTTCATAAGTGGTGCTGAGTCTGGGTCCTCTACCGCACCTGAGCGCCCGCACAAGAAACGGACCGCGGAGACTGTAACCCCCACTGGAACTCCAAATCTTATTGACTTGCATTTACTTGTTTTGCAGCTCTCTTCTCAGGTTGCCGCTCTTCAGCAATCTGACGCTGAAAAGTCAAACCGTATTTCCTCTCTTGAAGCCCAGGTTCAGATGCTCTCCAAGCGTCTATCTGCTCAGGGGGAGGAAACGTGCAAAGCAACTACTATCAGACAGCAACGAAGAGATGATCACGATGATTCAAGTGCTGTACGACAGAGAGAGCAGATTGCCTCCACTTCTCGAGCCTTGGTTCTTCATCAGACTCCAGACCAGGGGGAGCAACCGCATCAGCAAACTCAAGGAGAAAATCAACAGCATGAGTTAGGGGATAGTAACGAAGATACATGGTCAACTGAAGACAAAATAGCAGAGAATGAAGGTGAAAACGATGATTATATTTTTCAGGAACCAGCAAGTACGGAAGAAGCAAATACAGAAGAACAAGGTGAAAGCATTGCGAAGCCAAGCCTTGAAGAACGACAAGGGTGGTTTCGAAAGCTTGATCCAAAGAAGCAGAAACCGTTGATTAGAAAGTTCTTTATTAGAAAAAGCCAGCCACATCTGGGCATCATCAGCTGGTTGTTTGATTCAGAATTGCAGGTTTTTGTAATCAAAAGATTTGATGGTGTGCAGTATTTAAGTAGGAATCGGGAAAACTTCAACTCGTTCCCAAAGTCGGAGCTTATTTGCTTGTCAAGGTTAAACTTGATAAATAGAGAAAAAGATGAATACGCAAGTTGGGTGGAACGAGTGATTAAAGAAGAAGCACGAGCAGGAGTATTCAAGGAATTTACACCGGCAACAGGAAAAATTATGATTCACAGAAAGAAGATCAATCCTGATACCGGCAGAGCTGCAACGAGAATGCTATATCCTCCGATTGCCTGCATGACAAAGATCCCGATGAAGAATTTCGGTCGAGATATTCTTGGAGACTTGTATATTTGGGCGGTAGATATCGCAACTGGCGAAGCCGTGATGTACAAGAAAGATGATGAAGTTGTAGAAGGAATGACAGAGATTCTTAGAGTGATCGATGCTACTCAACTGGCAAATCTGACGGAAAAAGACCTGAAGATGTTGAAGGAAAATCACATCATTGCTCAAGAAGGCTGGGGAGATATTGGTAGAGATTACCAAAGGATAGTTGACGGTTGTTTAACGTTGCAGGTCAATACTGATAGTGATATGTTGATCAGAGAATAGAAGCATCAGTCAAGGGGGAGTTTGTTGGTGCAAGAATGCAATGACTGGATGTTCTATTATGTTTTGTTTACATATTATCGTATTAGCTTGTATAGATTTAGCTTAGTGGGCTGCTCACGGACTTGCATGTCCGTGAGGCCCAGTAGAGCCCAAGCCCAAACTGGCTGGACATGTTACTCTATAAATAGAGGTGTTCAGGTCAGTTTAGGGTTGTTGGTTTTAGAGAGAATTCGGATTAATGCTTTTGGATTGTAACAGCGTTTGTTAATCAAAGTATTAAGAATTCGGTAATTGTGTTTTATTGTTTATTGCTTTCGATTATAACTTGTGTGTTTTATCGATTACGAGATTCCGCCTCGTTATTGGTATAGTTTAATCCTGTAGATCGGACCACTGGGACCTACAGAAATAACCATGGAGCGAACTCTCACCGACTTTATCGTCTCCTTGCGACTCAACGCGTCAACAACAACGTTCGCTTTACCGGGATGTAAGCGAATCTCACAATCATAGCCATTAAGCAACTCAACCCATCGGTGCTGCCTCATATTCAACATCTTTTGATCGAAGATATGCTGCAAAGACTTATGATCAGTAAACACCGTACATTTCGTCCTATAAAGATAGTGCCAATCCTCAAAGAAAATACCACAACGCCCAACTCTAAATCATGTGTCTTGTAATTCTTTTCATGAATCTTCAACTGACGAGAAGCATAAGCAATTACCTTCCCGTTCTACATCAACACACACTCAAGTCCCTTATGCGACACGTCGCAATAAACCACAAAATTCTTGGTACCCTCGGGAAGACTCAATATAGGAGCATCACACAAACGTTGCTTTAGAAACTGAAAAGCCTCCTCCTGCTCAGGACCCCAAATAAACTCCTTGCTCTTCTGCGTCAATTTCGTCATCGGCGAGGCTATCTTGGAGAAATTCTCAATAAAACGACGATAGTAGCCTGCCATACCCAAGAACGAAAGGATCTCAGTAGGTGTCTTCGGAGCAACCCAATCTCGGACGACCTCAATCTTGGCATGATCAACGTGAATACCCTTCTCGCTAACCACGTGACCAAGAAACTGAACCTTAGCCAACCAAAACTACCACTTGGAAAATTTCGCGTAAAGCTGCTCCTTCCTGAGCAAATCCAAAACCGATCGCAGGTGCTCCTCGTGCTCCTCACGGCTATAAGAGTAAATCAGGATGTCATCAATAAACACTATCACGAATCTACCAAGGTACGACCGACATATGCGGTTCATAAAGTCCATAAAAGCTGCAGGCGCATTCGTAAGACCAAATGGCATAACAAGTCGAAATTACCGTATCGCTTCCTGCAAGCTGTCTTCGAAATATCATCCTCCTGAAATCTCAACTGGTGATAACCAGATCGTAAGTTAATCTTAGAAAAGAAGTAAGAACCTTGAAGTTGGTCGAAGAAATCATCAATACACGGAAAATGATAAGGATTCTTCATAGTCAGCTTGTTCAGCTCTTTGTAGTCAATACATAATCTCATGGAACAGTCTTTCTTCTTCACGAAGAGAACAGGTGCGCCCCAAGGATGAAAAACTAGGTCTGATGAAACCCTTATCTACCAACTCCTGAATCTGTCTCGACACCTCAACCATCTCCGAAGGTGCCAAACGATAAGGAGCCTTTTCCACAGGCGCTGCTCCTAGAATCAAATCAATACGAAACTCAACCTGTCTACTAGGAGGTAGACCCGGTAACTCCTCTAGAAAAACGTCGGCATAATCACCAACCACCGGTTGATCCTCGATCTTCACCACAAAATCTTTCTTCACAAGATGCGCAAGAAAAAGTGAACAATCCCTCTTGATGTACTCCCGAACCTTCAAGCAAGATATGATCTTAAGGCGTTTTCCCCGCCTTATTACCCCGAACAATCAACGGATCTCCATGCGGTAGAGGAATACGAATAAAATTCTCGAAGCATAGGATCTCCGCAAGGTGAGCTGACAACCAATCCATCCTAATGACGATGTTGAAACTACCCAATGGCAACAGAATCAAGTCGATAGGAAAAGTATGATCGCCAAAACACATACTACAGTCACAAATAATCTTAGAGGCATGTAAAAGATCACCATCAGCTAACTCTACCTCATAAGCAGGCACTAAAGGTCTAGACGCATGGGAAATCAAAGGCCTAAACTCATATGATACAAACATCCTCCTAGAGGGGTCCGAAAATTTGTAACAGACTTTCCTTAAACTACGATACGATGTCGGGCATCAATGCATATGTTCGGAAAATAACTGACCAAAATCGGGAGTCGAACCACTTGGACTCGCATCAATAGGACGACCACGTCTCATCGATTTCCTCGCAGATAGGAGTCTTCTTAGGTGCCATCGCAATAAAAACGTAAAACGACAAAAAAGAAAAATGTGCAACTCAAAATCAGGCCAAAAGCAAGAATAAAAGAAAGGCAAGTAGTGCACACATAAAATTAATCAGAGAAATCGTTTTAAAGCCTACGGTCATAGCCTAGGTGATTCACTTAGTAAGCCATCTAGTTTGCTATAACCATTAGCTCTGATACCAATTTCTGTCACGCCCCGCTAAAGCGAAAACACGAGGTGTACAGTTTATGATATCAAGAGTCAACGTTACAACAAACAAACTATAACAAAATAACATCATAATAAATTAATCATGCCAAAAGTTTACAAATATATAGTAATCGTCTCAAATACATAAACAAATCAAAATACACGGATCCTCAAGAAACTACATCAAAAAAAAATAAGTTCCTAATAAACTATCAAACGATCCGCATAACAAGCATGGCATGACTAAAGCAATCCACAACCTCAAATTCCTGAAAAGCGGTAAAAATACGTCAACAAAGTTTTTGGGGAATTATTCGCAATTTAGGTTAAAAGTGACCCATTTTAAAGATAACATTTATAACAAATTTCCAAACATATCTTGTTTAACAACCATAATGCGACCTATATTGCCTAGATAAACATACACCCGATCCTAACCACAATTTATAACCCCAATCCTAAGGCGTGTCAAAAAAAAAAGACAACAAATAATAATCATACGACCATAATTAATTCGTAGGCACATCCTACCGAACGATGAGGGTTTGGTCAAACCCATATAGATCTATATATATATATGCAATGGAGGCTCAAATAGTTAACCGGTTTAAACAGGAGGGGCCCAACAAGGCCTAATATAACACATAATATAAGGCAATTCTAGTCCACTAGGTAAACAAGATTTAAACAATAAACAGTTTTAACATACACTTTCCAGCCCAAAGTAAAACGATAAAAAGGGCTACGAATAACTCAAAAGTCAAAAATAGCAGTGTCGGGATGACAAAGAAGGGGAGATCACTCCAACGCCTAAATGCCCTAGAATAACGTCATCACATAAGTACCTTTATAAGTCTGGTACGATTTAGCCTTATTAATTAATGTTATAATACATTATATATTCAAAGGGTCCGAGAGAATAACATTTCGAGTCGTTAAAGCCGAATAAGAGTTAACGATAGAAGATTGAATGTTGAAACCGCAGTTTTGTCAAAATTCACCAAAATCAACGTAATAGGATAGTTGACTTTGGTCAACGTCGACGATTATAAAAAAGGAGTCAAACTCAACTAAAAAGTCAACATTTGAGGAATTTAAATATTCCCAGTACGTTAAGTTTGAAAACAATTTTATATAAGTTTAAAGAAAGTTATAATTTATTATTAGAAATTTATGATTACGATCGTATTTTTAAGTAAAAAGTACATTTGTCGAAATCATATAAGTTTAAAGATTATCATGTTAATAAACATTATATTTATGTTTGCGATTACGTCTTTGAGTCTAAAACATCTATTTGTCAATATATACTATTTTACATATAATAATATGTTTATATATGCTCAAAGTACTCAAAGTTTAGTTTTGAAGCTCACTGCTACGCAGTTAAGTTGTTCCAGAAGTTTGAAAAACGTACCGAAGCTTGACTGCGGCTCAGTGAATCACCACTGCGACGCAGTTAGGTGGTTCCGTAACCCGTTGCGGCACAGTAAACAACTACTACGGGCAATGGAGCTAAAATTCAGTTTTGGACTTTTTCTTTTAAATGTTTTAAGTATCATTAATTTTTATAATTAGTTTTAATGATAATAAGTAGCATGTCCAGAAACTTATATTACATAAATATACATATATATAAGTTCATAATATGTGAATTTTTACATAATAATTAGTTATTAACTAATTAGAGTCAAAATAACATATTTATATACTTGTGTCCAAGATTTAGTCCAAAGAGTCCAATATGTCTAATAAATTCAATAACTGTATAATTTACGATTATTACTTATTTACTTATAATTTTACAGTTTTATAAGCTTATTCTCATATTTACACCATTTTACATTATTATTATCTAATAACTTAAAATATGAAGGTATTATGTATAATATGTTAAGAAATTACGTTTTCATTCATATTTATCCATTATATATATATATATATATATATATATATATATATATATATATATATATATATATATATATATATATATATATATATATGTTACTTAGACTATTTTAACGATAAGTAAGAAAACGTAAAGAGAAATTAGGATAACGTAGGGAGTACCGAAGACCTACGCAAATATCAACAAATCACCGAAAAGAAAGTCATGAAAGTAAACCCGGAAGATGAGCTTCTATGGTGGTGGTGGTGAGAATCCAACTCCAAACATACAAAAACACATCATTAGTATAAGAGCTTTGAAGAAAGGAAGAATAGAGTAATTTCAAGAGATATTTTTTTTTCTTACCAAATCTCAAGATGTGTTTATCTTCAAGGTGGTAGTCGAAAATCCGGACATGAAGAATGAAAGTGGTGGAAGAATGAAATCTTGTAAACCTCATAAAAGAAAACATATGTTATAAATCTCTAACATAACATTAGAATAGGAAGAAGGAGTTTAAAAGATGGAGATTTCGTGTAGAAATTCTTACCAAGAAGGTGGTGAATCAAAGGAGATGATGATGAAAAATGATGGAGTACTTCTCCTAACTCAAACCCACTCAAATATGTTTGGTTTTAGGTTCATCATTTCTGGAAATTGAGAGAGAAACTGAGAGAAAATAAAGGATGGAGGTTTTGAAATGAAAGAGAGAATATGGAATGAGATGCAAAGGATGGAATATGGAATGAGAAATGGTTAAGATATGATGTTAGATCTAGTTTATGGTCAAATATACACATAATAGCCGATTTTCAGACCAAAATCACGTGATGGAACCATTGTGGATCTAAAAATGGTGGAAAAAAACGTTTTTAACGTTTTCTGCCCGAAGCCTCACTGCACCGCAGTCCATAGTGACTGCGGCGTAGTCCGCTTTGTACCAAGGCCAATCGGTTAAATTTTCGTTAACTTCTCGTTAAAGGACCAAATTTGTAATATTATTAACGTTATTTTATTTAAATAATCGAAAGCATAAACACTCTAACTTATGAGAGTACCTAAAGGCAACTTAGGTACTAAAACACTTCCGACACGAAGGACGAAGCAACAAATAAAAATATGACAAACAAATTAAGCGTGATAAATCATAAAGAAATACAACGATTTAAAACAATACCGACAAAATAAAAATAAATGACAAACGGTTAATACCTCAAAATAGTGGATGTAACATAGTAAGTCTTAAGTCTGCTATCAAGCACAAGGAACAAATTAATTCAAACTTTTTTAAATAAAATGATTAGTTTAACTAGTTAGGAAAAGTAATAAATATAAAGCGTTTTAGTTCTGAAAGAATATATTCGCTTCGACTATTCCGCAAGATTGTAATTATTTTAATTAATCTATTTGCTCGTTTGGTTTATTCTATGGTATTTTAAACTACTGTAAATAATTTTCCCCTACATGTGAACTATTCTATAATTTATCGTAAAGACATAAAATTATACCATAGGACTCCTCTAAGTGTTGTCAATATAAAATTATGTTGTGAGATCGATATAATTTGTTAAGATTTATTCTAACGACTTTATATCAACGATAGTAATTTTATTATTTAAATAATAATTAATAACCATCATAAGTATTTTATTATTTCAGTAATAACTATCATGTTCAATATAGAATAATAACTACTAGTTATCTTAACATATCCCCGATCACAGTGTCAGGCTGTATGACCTAAGCAAACGTCTGTCTTGAGCTAGATCCATTAATCACGTTAAGTAACAATTAAACTTCCCAAAGATAGATTAATCATAAAATCATTATCTAAGTCTGTCCTCTAGCGAATATATAAGAAGTTTAGCTCATGTTAAGAGTTTGAGCAAACAAAAACATAGTTAAAGTGATAAACATGTCAACACTTAAACAAGTAATGATCAACCTGTCACACCCCGCAAAAAGGCGGAACCGAGGTGTACAGTGTATACGGTATCAGAGATTCAGAGGTTACATAAACATAAGTAATCCATACATCATCAACATAGATTAATAAGTTTGAAATAAAATACGTTATTACAATCATCCGAATATATCAAAATACGGCTACAGCGTTTGGGATACTAAGGAATTAACATAAACAAAACAAATTCCATGCAAAAGATCCACGTAGCCATCAAAGCATAGCATCAAATAGTGTAACCTCAAATCCCTGAAAAGCGTTAAAATACGACGTCAACATAAAGTTGGTGAATTATTCGCAATAGTTAATAAAAACATAATAGTATAAAAGTTTTAATATGTTTTGACCCAAAAGTGTTATGATTTGAAGATACGTCATTTGAAAATGAGGTTTCAAAATATACATGAAGTATACAAAATCATTTGATAAAATACTCATACATATACCATAAAAATACCATAATCATATCATATAATACATACTGGATAGATAACAGCTTTAGGAACATACGATACACCTGAACCTTAACAATACTGGCAACTAACCCCACCTAGTGTCTTAAGCTAGGTTGTCCTCGAAAAACATCGGTCATAACATTACTAACACGGACAGGGCGCATCCATCATCCATCGTGTTAGAAATGAGGGTTTGTTAGACCCATATAGCGCTATATATATAAACCGGCGGCTAAAAACTAACAGGTGTGTATACGGGGCCTCGTACTACCACAAAGGCGGTACAAGTTTGGGTAAGACCATCTAAAGCATTCATATCCATAATACATACCATAATACATATAACATAAAAATACATTTATACAACGCTAATCATGCCCAAAAAGTGTAAAAGGGGTAAAAAGGGCAACGAATAACTCACAGAATAGCAAACCAATCCAAATCACGATATGTCGGGAAATACTATAATACCGTCAAGCTCCCACGTCTAAGTGCCCTAAACATCACGTAAATAAACATGTCTAAGTATCTCTAAGTCTAGTGGGGTATGCCTTAACGATTAACGTTTTATACGGGTTTTAAAATGACCATAAGGAACATCGATTTAACAGAATTACAAACGTTTCGGAAAGTCAGCAGACTAGATACGTGATCCTCATACTTACGTGCACTACAAGTCACGTAAGTATCAAGTTACGTGTTATGCAAGGAGTTACGGGACAAAGCAAGGAGTTACGGGCATAGTTACTTGACAAACAACCTAGTTACGGAATATACATACTACTTACGTGATCAAGGAAGTATTACGTGACATCCAAGAGTTAATTACGTGAACCACAAGCCAATTACGTGACCAAGAAAGAGTTAATTACGTGATCATGGCTAATTACGGACCAAACAAGTATTACGTGAGACACAAGTCACGTAATTGATCAATTACGTGATCAGGAAGATACTTACGTGCCAAGCAAGACTGTTACGTGACTAGGGGACTTGTTACGTGATGTTAGAAGGTGTTACGTGCTCAGTTACGTGCACGTAACACAGTTACGTGACGTAACTGGGTTTTTACGAAAAATTACATTCGGGATGAGATTCAGAGTGTTTTTAAGCATCAAAATGACCCATAATCGAAACCCTATGTCCAGAATATGTTTAGGTATAATAATCTTAAATAAAATCCAAGTTTTGACGGTGAAAAGTGGTATTTTCGTGATTGAATCAAAATAATAAAGTTTAAAACTAAAACTGAGAAATACTTACCCGATCGTAACGAAAATTGGAGGATAGATGAAGATGATAACGGTGAACAATAATCTAGTCTCGGATTTGGGTTTCAACGGTCGGATTGCCGGAAAATGTATAGAGAAGGGAGAGAGTTTATGTGTGTTTTTAGAGAGAGAGTGAGAGTGAGAAGGAATGGTGTGATGATGGTGAATAAGACAAAATTTCTGGTATAGAATAAGACAAATGGGTTGGTGGGGGACTAAAATTGTAATAGAATTTCCCATAGGACTAGTTTTGTAATGAAAATCTGGAAAGGACTAAAATTGTAATACTTTTTAAACGTTAATCTTAATCGTATAATTAAGGCATAATAACCCCTAAACTTATCATAAGAGCATACTAGACTTATACTAAAGGCACTTAGACTAAACGTTCCCGACATAACGATTCGAAACACATAAAATACAAATACGATACTTAATAAATACGAGAAATACGAATACAATACTCATAAAATACGAATACGATAAAAAACATAAAAGGGAATACAAAAGGATCAAAACATAAACATAAATAAATAAAACGAATACGGGACGAAAGAAATATACCTAGAAATTCGCGAATGTCACAGTCTCCCCAAGTAAAAAGAAATTTCGTCCTCGAAATTATCACCTGGTACTACTTCCGGGGGAAAGGTGAGGATACTTCCGCAGAATTTCATCTTCGCGTTCCCACGTGAACTCGGCTCCAAAACGGGAATTCCAACGAACCTTGACAATCGGGATCTTACTTCGTCGCAGGCGCTTAACATCACTAGCAACGATCTCGATCGGTTCCTCAACGAAATGAAGCTTATCATCAATCTGGAGTTGCTCAAGCGGAACTAATAATGTTTCGTCAGCCAGGCACTTCTTCAACTGAGATACATGAAATACATTATGTACGCTGC
>CAJVGC010000060.1:59934522-60176078 GCA_910822075.1 Senecio squalidus
AGGTCCCATTTGTTTAACCTTAATTTGTTGTTTCATATCCTAATGCCCTTTGTTGGTGTACTACTTGATGATCTAGCAAACATTATCATTTTTCCCAGAGTTAATTACATAAATCGTCCCTATGGTTTACCCAAAATTATGGATTTCGACCCTAAGTTTAAAAAGTTGCATAAATCGTCCAAGTTTTGAAATTAATTACGCTCTTCGTCCCTAATTTCTAATTTGCACCCGTAATTTAGGGACCGAATCCGTAATTGAAGACAAACTTTAGGGACGAAATCCGTAATTGGAGCAAATCTTAGGGACGAAAAAGGTAATTAGTTTCTAAAAGTGGATGACTTATGCAACGTTTTAAACTTAGGGACGAAATCCGTAATTTGAGATAAACCTTAAGGACGATTTTTGTAATTAACTCTTTTTCCCATCATTGATTTTCTTGTTGTTTTTATGATTTAGTTAATGGTAACGAAAAAAAGTTAGATCTCAAAACGTTGTTTGAATCAATCGACATATAGTTGATACCTAGCATGACAATTAGTTACAATAATATGAAATGTAGGTTAGAGTAGTTCGATTTGTGCCTACTATATTGAATTGAAGTATTGAATGATGGACTTTTGGCGAGTGGCTCACCAAGGTGTAAATAATCCATTACATTTTGGGTTTTCTTTCTTCATATATTTATAGATTTTTATAAATTACTTGATTTAATTAAAATATATGAATTTTATAGCAAAGAAAGAAAAAACATAATACGAATATGTATCTATTTCAAGTCTTCAACCTTTTTATTCTTCGTTTTATAGCAAAGAGAAAAAAAAACATAATACAAATAATTTTTATACCAACTTGTTGTGTAGAGAGGTCAGACATTTAAATTTGAATACGTACACATATATGCATTTGATACAAAACTAGAGGATTTCCCGTGCGTTGCACGGGTTCGTTCTTGTACGTATGTTGTCGCACGGGAATGGGTGCAGGTGATTCTTGAAATCGATAACGATATTTCCGGTTTTGGCGGCTGCTCGATGTGTTTTCCGTGACCCCTGTCGCTGTTGATCTACTCTTCCCTCTCCCTAACAAATTCCGAAAAACAAAAAAATCAATCCAAATTCAAATAAAACAAAATCCAAAATTCATTTGGGTTTTGTTAGAAACAAAAAACCATTTCACCCTAAAATAATCACAAAAGCATAAACATTTTTCATCAGCCAAAAATATAAAAATGTTTATAAGCCCACTTTTATATATTTTGTTATCAGCTTCTTATCAATTATTATGACATAATAATCGATAATAACCCAAAAAAACCGTAAAAAATGACTTATAAAAGTTAACCGAAATCACATAAGCCGGTAAGCCCCTAAATAAGCTTAAACAAACACCCCTAAATAAGCAATCCCGATCGTAATCAAATCCATGTGGCGCGTTTTGAATGGCCATCAACAGGACTTGTGATACAAAATCAAAGTTTAAAAGCCGAACAGGAAGTGGATATGATTTTAAGTAAGTGTCAATATATTGCAATAATTTTTTTTGTTTTATTTCTATTGAATAGCGTTTTTGCATACATGGTAGCTGCTTGTAGGGATTTAAGACCATCAATAGACAAAACTACGATTCTTTGATCGATGGAACATGTTTATTATTATTATTAACACAATGACACATCATCAGAATATAATCACTAACATAAGTATATAACTATATACCTGCAGTCCAGCTTGTGAAGACCGCGAGATCGGTCTCTTCTTATCTTTATCCTTATTAGCCGCGGCAGCAGCATTAGTCTTCCCAGCCAAGAAACGTTTTCCACCTTTCCCAGCCATTTACGCACCTACACTCAACAAACATTTAAATCAAAAAAATTACACAAACTCTTAACATAAAACACAAATTACGTTAAATCATGGATGCAAAGCCCTAACAGTGAACGGAAATATGATAAAGATAGGAAAGCAGATACCACAATGTCTATAGAAACATCAAAATGCCATTATACTATTTCACAGGCAACTAATTTAGCATGTGACCGTGTAGCATCAGAACTATAGAACATCCGTGTTAGTGGTATATTAAAGCAACAATAATGAAGCCGATGAAGAAGTACTGTCATATATGGCTCATGGACTTACCTGTTTTCCGTTTCCATGTAATGCAACCAGCAATACCAGAGATTGCAAACGGAGATGAACAAAGACATAACGAAAACGTAACTCACCTTAAAAGGAAAAAGTGCAATTAGAAGATATTATTTCTTAAACAGTAACAAAATGTACTTACTCTGGACCAGTCACGGTAGATGTCTCAACGCGATTACGGTCACTTTCTCCTGATTTTGAAACCCGTTCAGCCCAATTACCTGATGAAGAATTATAATTATTTTCACGGACCTCAAGACCTAGATACACATACCTTTTGAATTTTAACTGACTGGCCTTTCAGAAGATCCTCGTCTTGGTCACGTCGTATGTTTCTAAAAAGATCTCTGCAAAAGTTCACAAGTAACAAATAATACAAAAATTTAGTGTGATTCGGAATGTCAAATTATATCGTTTTACATCAACTAATTTCAAAAACAGAAACAGTTTCAGTTTGTGTTTGTACAATAATTTAAACGCTTTAGCAAACACAAGTGACAAATGAGCAGGTCAAAATATCTGATTCGGGTTGAAATACACTTAGCCCATTTCATTTATTGACTTTACCCGTTTGACAAGTTTGAGATAAAACATAAAAAGGACCTGTGCATAAGTAAATAACAGAACATGAAGAGCAAAGGTTGTCTTTCAAAAGAAGAGGGAAAATATTACTGTTGTTCGTGCCGAAGATCATTATACTCCTTCTCAAGTTCTTCTATATACTCATCGTCAGCATGAGTGTTTTCTTCAAATTTCATGTCAATATCATCATCACTCTCGTTTTCATCATTGTCATCCTCTCCGTCAGTATCACTGTCTTCGTTTTCAGAAGCATCTTCCTCATTCTCCAACTGATTTAAGAAAAATAAACTTACATTTATCAACGGAGGATAAATAAGAAAATACAATTAAGTTGTATTTACATTGATGATCTCCATTTCCGAGTCATAGTCTTCTTCATCTTCATCACTATCCCCCTGCTGCAAAATAAACAAAGGGGAAAGATACAATGAGCCAACCAACATGTATAAACTTTAACTGTGAGAGGAGGAAAGTTGTATAATTAGTTACATTGGGAAGTTGTTGTTTGACGTATTCATCATCATCCGAACTACTGTCACTCTGCTCTACTTTCTTCATCCGCTTTCAACAATACAAAGGCGGAAAGAATGTGGGACATACGATAACTCTATGGCTTCAAATTCCGAAAGCTTAGCTGCAAATGCGTTAAATCTTTTGGTACAATTGAAAGGATTTGACGAAAACATCCTATTAGTATATAAATGAAACTCACAGCAGCCGGAGCAGGTCTCTTCCCGCTAAGCATGCTTGCTGCTGACCTTTTAACAACACCTCCATCAGAAGCCTGCACATATATGTTGTGTCAGGTTATTCTTAGAGTCCAAATTAACCCAGTTAGTGCGGATTCGCGGAAACTCTTAATATTATCGGACACAACAAACATAATAATGAACTTTTAAATCCCTCTAAAGATAAAGAATACTTACATCTAAGATAAAGATTAATAGCGTGACTTAAAAATCCGCTACCACGAACACCACTTAATAATGCAACAATTGGAACAAACGACATAGAAATGACATTAGGCGCTTGTGATACAGTCGAAAGCCAACTCTTGTGGCTTTGACCTTTATCAATTCCTCCTCTACGAACATGAACGCTTAATAAATCCTGAACGAAAATTTCTCAAAATGTCTATAATTAACATAAACCCAATTGACAAAGAAGTATAAGAATCATAAAATAGAAGCTCACATCATTCTTAGAACGGGAAACAACACCTGGTCCTAAAGAATTTGCAATTATTGGAGGGAGATCCCAAGCTACACTCCGTTCATCCTGTATAACATTTTTTTGTAATTTGCAAACTATTTTAAAAAATTTCGACGAACATTGCTAATCGGGTCGATTTGGGTTATGCGTTGTGTCTAACGGGTGAAATGGATAAAACATTTAAAGAAATAAAAAGCTAAAATGATAACGGTTGTTGAACGAACATACCTTTTGGTTTACAGAGTCTGAAAGAAAAGCTTCTGATACATATTCGGACAATTCCTCATCTGCTAATTGCTTTAACAAATTTTGTACTTGTGACTGCTCAAGATTTGAACTTTGCAACTGCTTTAGATAAATTACATCTTTACCACCCATCTTTACTCCAACAACTATATGGGTACCATATTTATCGATAAACCTGAGAATTGATTTTAGATTTTCAGCGATCAAGCAAAGCTAGAAATGTGTGATTTTAGAGCGTTTTCATATCCGGTTAAAAACAAATCCCTTAAATAAAATTCAAATATCGAGTTTCATAGAATAAGTAAAAGGACATACTCAGCAAGAGCAGTAGGATCCCACGAAGCCGGCACTCCTTCAACCTCTTCCTGATATCTTCCAAATCCTAATTTAATAAAAATCATAAAAATCAACTTATGAGTTAACAAAAATAAATACAACTAACAAAACCTTGATAAAAATCAAACTATGGGTTAACAAAAATAAATACAATTAACAAAACCTCTTGTCGCCCGAGAAGCTAGATTAACAAATTTCAGTCTGCATTTTCGAGGCCTGAAAAAATGAGAAATTAGTGATTAAAAGAATTTAAAAAGAAACTCCACTATCCTATTGGTAAAGATTTCTGAAAGATACAGAACCCATTCAAGTTAATAAGAAGGCAATTTAAGATTCATTATCCTATTAGGCACAACCATCTAGTTAGACCACAACAACTGACGCCAACAACAAACAACAGAAATCATACCTTCCGAAAAAAACAAATGCAGATGAGCAGCTCCACAAGAATAACAGAAGCAAATGAGGGAAAACGAAGAAGTCACGCCTGAGGGAACACGAAGAAGACACGCGTCAACCAAAGGGAAGCAGAAAACGCCAGCGAAGAAAGCACTAAAAAAAATACCTCTCCTTTGCTTAACACGTGTGTATGTGTTGGTTCTGCGCTGGTGCCTCTGGACTTTGCTGGATCGGATTACTTGCTGGACTGGATTAGATTGTTTGCTGGATTGGAAGCCCAAATCCCATCGAATTAAAAATAATTTATGGCACGAATCCATAGGATTCTTAGAGAATTAATAAGGAAGAGTAATGTGTTATTGTTTCTTGTTTTTTTTTTTTATCATTGATAGTAATTAGTGAAAAACAATGACTCGTTTCAAATTGTTATCTAACTCTATAGTATCTTATATGTTTAGGATTTCTATATTTTTATTGTAATTTATTTTACACATTTATGATTTATATGTTGATGAGAAACAAGTGGTCGATTTTAAATTCAAGATTTGCATCAATGTTTATGTAAATAATATGACAATCATCATTTTTCTTTTGTTCCAAAATTATCTATATAAAATATCTTTTTCATTAAGAGTCACTCCCTTCACTCTAAAATAAGCTTTTGAAACCAAATACAAACAAAACGCAAAATTTAAAAAGTTTATAACTATCATATTTATTATACTATTCAATAAAAAGATATCATATATTTATAACGAAGGGTTAGCTCGCGCGTTGCGACGGGGCCATCTTTGAACTAAAAGATAAAAATCGATATTTTTTGTTGAACCAAACACTTCAAACTAAAAACCATCCCAAAACATCTATTAGAAAAAAATATATATTTAAAAGAAGAAAAATAATAATAAAAAAAAGTTTATTAATTAAGAAAATGTTAAATTTTTATTCCGACCTGAACCGGCAAGCCAAAAGACATAGAAATAGTGCAACAATATTTTCTAGATGTTATGTATTTAATTTTCTTTTTAGTAACATATAAACACAAACATTTATTATGAAATAATCTAAAATTAAAATATTGAAACACATGATTATTTTTGAGAAAATCACATATATAATCACTTCAGAATTCAAAAATACCAAAATAATCATCTGATTCGCGCCATTTTCCTCGCGCCATTTTTTGTCGTCGCGAGATTGAAAATAATATAAATGATTGGTCATAAATTGGCGCGAGAAAATGTCGCGATGACCAAAAAAGTCGCGAGGACGTGGTCAATTTATGACCAATCATTTATATTATTTTCAATCTCGCGACGACAAAAATGGCGCGAGAAAAATGGCTCGAATCAGATGATTATTTTGATATTTTTGAATTATCAAGTGATTATATATGTGATTTTCTCATTATTTTTTCACATATATAAATCGTTAAACTTCGTCAAATAAACCTTTTGTTTTATAACATTAATGATATTTATCAATTTAGAAACCAAAATAAATCTCTCTAAACCATACTAGGAATTTTTCACAATTTAATTGTAATTAATACAATAATTTATAGTTTATAGGATATGTAAAAATAAGCATCCCAACATGGACGAGTGAGTCAAATACTAAAAGTGTTATCATTATTATTATTATATACTTAAAGTGTTAGTGTATAGTGTTTTCTATTTTTTATTATATTATTATATATCTTTCAATATTTTATTTTTATATTATTATTTACTTTTATTATTATTATTAGTTCATTATTATTATTATTATTATTAATAAGAAATTATTATTACTATTATTAAATATATTCTATTTATGTCTAAATTATTCTAATTGTTATAAAATTATTAAGAAATTTAGTGATGCTATTTGAGATATTGAGAGACAATCATATTATTATTCTAGTTTTGTACAAGGCTTGGAAGAAATCGGCAGGGCCAAAATCTAACCAACTCTTCGAAGATAACATGACATGAGTTATGTGATCATATTCTTATCAATTTAATTAGATTTTTTTGTTAATTAGAATATAACACACGTTTAAACTTGAAATTAAACGTGACCACAATTTTTTTTTCCGAACAGGTGGATTCTACTTAATTTGCTTTTACACTTATTCCCATCTACATTAGTATGACTATGTAAACTAAATTTAATTTAGAAAGAAAAAAAAGATTATCCCGAAACAACGTCCGAACATTTTAAACATAGTATCAATTTGCAAAGTAGAAGTTAATGAATAGTAAACTAAGGTTATATTTGTCTTTACAACATTATAATATATTTTCTTGAAATTAGATTAATTGTAATTAATACAATAATTTATAATTTATAGGATATATAAAAAACAAGTATCCGAACATGTACGAGTGAGTCAAATACACTAAAATAGTAAAATTGGTCCATGGGTTGGTCTAAAATTAACAATATTTTGTATTTTGTTTTCCATCTTATTTTAACCATATAAACAATACAATTCTAATAATACTTGAGATACAAAGGCACATGAGTTATTATTAGGGGCGTTCAAAAAAATGCTACCCGTAAAATCGTGTCGAACCGAATCCAAAAAACTCGAAACTCGAAATACTCAAAACCCGAAAAACCCGATTTAGTACGGGTCGGTTACGGTTTTTATTTTATAATACCCGCAGATACCCGAACCGACCGTATATAGGTATATATAAGTTTAACTATATACTAATAAATTATAATTTCTTTTTCTTATTTACATTATATTTTAAATGTATAAATATATTTTTTTCTTCTTGATTTTTAGTAAATATTTACAAACTCTCCTATTGTATCTTATACATTAATTCTAACTATAGTGGAATAAATTAATTATGATTCTCTTTAAATAATAAATTTTCATCTTTATTATTTATGTACAAATTTTCTTTATATTTATTTATAGGATACTTGTGACTTGAATCGCGGGTACCTGACTTGTTTAGGGTACCCGAAGTTAGGGTACCCGCATCTTTAGGGTCGGGTTAGGTAGTTAAAATGAGATATCCAACCCGCGAGTAACAGTTAAAAAAAATCTAACTATCCAAACCAAACCGTCCCGTGAACACCCCTAATTATTATGACAAGCATCCTATGGGTTCTAAACAAATATATACCCATTTGCGCTAGAATAACTTTAACTCTATATGTAAGTTAAGCATCATTAATCGGCAAGACATGCTATTTCTTTAAATAGAACCAAGTTTTGATGATTAGCTTGATCAAAAGGTGAATATCAGCTCGAACCAATTTATTTCTGCAGCGAAGTGTGTACTATAAAATCCCTTTTAAGAAAAAAGAAAACCTGTGAAAGTTCAAGCATATCTTGCAAGTCAAAATTCTGTCAAATTTTGTCCTTATTTTATACTTTAGGATTAGAAAATCTAAATTTACCGCATATGTTAATATTTTTCGTATACATCACATACCCTAACATTTGATAAGAACTAAATCGCATTTCCATAAACCTTTATCCTCTATTTTTACTAGAATTGGTTTGTTTTTGTGTTTGAAATAGTTATACATTCATCACATACTTGTAAATAAACCATAGCAATTAGATCAAACACTTTAATTTATAAAAAAGAAAACTAAACTAAATCCATACGGAAACCGGTCAAACCGAACCATAAACAAAACAAAACATGTAGCAAAGTAAATACATCGAATGTTTGAAACGGGTACAACATAATACACCCTTCTACAACCACCTACACACCACATAAAGTAAAGTCATCGATCGCCACCATCGCTCCGATTAAATTTAACCTTTTCCGGCTACCATCCGCCGGAGTTATCAGTCACCGGCGCAATTCCTAGGTTAGAACAACAAAAATGTCGCTAACGAATGTGAAAATGACGGAGGATGTGTGGTTAACATGTCTGACTCATGCATTGTCAACGGAAACTGAAGAAATCATGGGCCTTCTTCTCGGTGATATCCAGGTTTTAATTCCCTTTTTTATTTATTTAATTGTTATTTTATTTTGTTTTTTTTTAGTTATTTACAACTGTTTTTTTTAGGGTTTATTAGTTTTTGAGCTGTTACTATTGATTTGTGTAATTGAAATTGTGTTTGATTTAGGATTTATGTAATTGTATCGTTTGTGTGATTGAATTCGTGTTTTGATCGAAAAATTATGTGTCAGTTTTCCGAAACTGATGTTCTGATTGTTGTGTGTATGGTTATAAATGTGAATTATGTTGGTTCTGTAACGGTTTAGAGAAATGCTAAATCGTTCTAATGGAGACTTGACGAAACTCAGTGTAATGTTGAGTTTTTTAGCTGCATTGCTTATTAAGTGTGTGTTAGTACGATTTACGAGTTTTCAATGTTTTATTGTTTTTAAGCAGAAAATTAAGGTGGCGTTATATTTGATTATTTGTTCATGATTAAATTTTGGTATCGTACTATTATGGAATAAGTTTTAATTAGATTCGCTGTTTTGCTTTCTTTCTAAGTTGAAGGATAGATTATATCGATAATTGTACGTTATATGTTGGGTTAGATAATTAATCTATGAACTGAATTGCATACTAGCTGGAAATTATTTCCATCTATTATGTCGAAGTTTTCCGGGATAATAGGATTACCAGTAAGGTTCATTTATGGCTTAAAGTTTGAAATTGCTATCCTTTGTGGCATACTATATTGGCTGTTACAATCGATTCTTAGATTTATGCAGTGTGGCCTCTTAAGTTAGCATCCTGACGACCTAAATACGATCAATTTAAAATAGAGTTTTGGTGGGGCCGAATTGATTACTTTATGCTTTTTTTCCCCATAAGTTGAAATGGCAGCTAGGTCACTTTTATGACGGTCGGTGTTTAATACTTTTTACCACGTGGGGAATGCTTATAACGAGTTTAATATATAGTGATTTTGCTCACTGCTTTTGTGTTGATAAAATAAGATGTTGCAAACTATGTCCATAGTTGGTTGAATATATCTATTAGCTATTGATCTCTTTGATTTCCAAAGAATAATATCTGATTAATTTTGTTATATGCAATTTTAGCACTCCAAGAGCGGAAGTGTAACTGCTTTGATTTGGGGAGCGTTACCACAACCACGGTCTGATAGACAGAAGGATCGTGTTGAGACAAATCCTGAGCAGTTGACAGCTGCATCAGTTCAGGCTGAGATATCCTTTATACGAGCTTACTTATATTTATCAGTATATAAAATTTAGTTTTTTCTTTAATCATCCCGACCATGAAAATATTATTTCCAGATCCAACGCTCATTAAACTGTTGGGGTAATGCATTGTAGAGTTAAGGTCTATCCGAGTCATAAAGGGTTTGTTTTTATTGTGACCTGAGTGTGACTAGTACTTTTATTTGTTTGCTTAACTCCATAACACAAAATGACCGTGGAAACTGGAAGAACCACTAGAGTGATTGGCTGGTATCATTCACATCCGCATATCACAGTCCTCCCTTCTCATGTTGGTAAGTATTCACATCCGCATATGACGTGTTAACGATTCAAAACTAGTAAATTACTTCGTATATAAACAGTCTATCATTTATCTGGTACAGAGATTAAAAATCTAATAGCAATACTGTCATTGTGAAAATTGAAATTTGTAGTATCAGTTTTTCAATTAAATCTCTCAAAGATGGGCCATCTGTAATAGTTTGCACATATCGTAAGGGAAAGAAAACAATAGTCTTATTACGAGTCAGAAAATTTGATAGATAATGGTGTTTCTATGTCGAACTTTTTACGATAATCAATGTTCTTTTTTTTAGTATTCTCATTTCTTAAGCTAAGCATGGAAAGATTGACGTCTAATTTGAGACCCCATATTCAGAATGAAGCTCAAATGACTTATGTTAATGTATTTCTTTTTCTTACGTTGCATCAAGAGGTATCTCATTGTGTTTATTGTTTCTGCAGATGTTCGGACTCAGGCTATGTATCAACTTCTAGATTCTGGGTTTATAGGATTGATCTTTTCGTGTTTCAATGAAGATCAACACAAGGTTCTAAACATCTTTATTGAACTTAAATGTCGAAGCTGTTAAGATTTTCTAGCGACTCTAAAATGAGAACTAATATCACTTTTTTGTTTGGCAATTTTAATCCCTATAAATATGATACTCCTTATCTTTTTAGAGTCGCACAAGTAATTTATTTTATATTAAAATATATGGAAATGACTCAGTTATATTGTCTCTAAAGAAGACGATTCTTCGAAATGCGTCTTAATATTCAACATGTCAAATGATATCAGGTTGGAAGAATACAAGTTACAGCATTCCAATCCTTAGATGGAAAGCAAAATAATGCGTTAAACCTTATTCCTGTATCTCCTATAAATAAAAGTTCCATAATTGATCTAGAATCTTCCTTAAGTACCGAGAATTCTCTCTCAAATTCTAGCTCAAATCGGGTAGAATGTCTAGAGCATGATACTGGCGATTCAAGAGCTGCTGCAGGGTCGTCAAGGGTATATTTGTCAATTTTTGTTTTGGATCTTTCATACATCTCAAAGGTCCTCTGCTTTCGGTTATATTATGCCCTTAACTTTTCTGATATTTTTTTATATGATTTGTCAGGGTGGAGGAAAATCATCTGCCTTGAAAGGTTTCTTTGCAAATGCCGATAGAGTAGGCGGGAATTACCCCACTGCCAACATAGAAAGTTCGGTAATAGATATCGACCCTATGGATATGTCTGACAGTATGCAAGAGGCATTGCATCGTTCCAATATGGAAATGAGGTACACATATGTTCGTACTTCTTTAAAATGGTTGTGTATCTAACTAAAACCTGTATTTTTTTTGCCAAAAATCAGTAAAAGGCTGTTATTTTAGCCATGATACAGAGCTCTACTAAATACATTTAGCGTTAATCATGTTAGTGTCTGTCAATTAGTCATAATAAGCAAAATTTTATGTTTGTTCTTTTTCTATTTTAACTCCATTTTGTTGTTGGCAAAAAGATATCGATGAAGCAGACGTGACACTTAGCAACGGGTCGATTTGGGTTAAGTTTTATCCCTAACAAGTCAAATGGGTCGAATAATGTCTTTTAGCTAAGAGGGAAATAGGTTGAAAACCCAAATACTATTTAAGCCCAAAGTGTATTTTTAATATATAGCCTTCTAAACTGTTTTATATATGGTAACAACATTAATTAGACATAAAAGATAGGCAGAAAAAAGTTTGTGGGTCAACCCGACCCGACCTGTTTTGACCTGCACATTTAGTCGTCGATCTGCCAATTTTGCCACCAGTAACATAAATTATACAGTTAACATGAAGACTTAATGACCATGATCTTGTTTCATCCATCTATTATGTAAATGAATGTTAAAAGAAAACCATTCCCTAAACCAAAGTGGAAGCACGAGGGTTATTGATTTTCTGTCATCACTTAATGTGTTGCATTGTGCATAACACAAAAACTGTCTTTTATTTCTGACAGCGGTGCAGAATACATCAGGAAAGAAGTTCCTCTTCATGTTTTGCCAACTTCTTCTCTTCTCAATCTAGAATCGCCTCTGAAATCATTCACTGATTTACAATCCGTGTTGTTTGAGGAGGAGCGTACCGCATACCATCAAGCAATACTACAAAACATGAGGTACATTAGATACTTCTATCACATGATATATGATTGGAGTTGCCAATTTCAACTCATTTACTTAGGAATAGCTACTTAGGAAATTGGTCAAACAGTTCAAAAGTCATCCAAAGCGTATTTTAATGCGTAAAACCCGCCACATTGTTTAATTAAAATCTATGTGTAATTAATTATGATAAATTTCAATTTTGGGAACAAAATTGTTTCAGTTACGAAAGAGTTACCTGTTTTGACCCTAACACGGCACCCAACCTCCCATCTATATGTGTTGCTTATTCTTATGCGTATCTTCTATTTAACATGTCTTTTGTATTCCATGTAGGGGCGGGAAATTGCATCCACTTTCTTACATTCATCATACGTCAACCTATCAAGCTTCTATCTGCAAATTAATGGAATATTGGTTAGAAATGGCAACCCCAACTCTATCATATATAAAAAATTGTTTCATCTTTTTCCAGCTCAAGGAATTTAACTTTTTAAATGCAGCTTAACTCCTGCCATAAATGCTCTTCAAGATCGTATAGCGGAAAATGAGATGCGGGTATGAAAGTACTGTTTCATGTTTTCATTAGTACTTTCATAACGTATTTTCTTTTTTTTATTAAATAACGTAGTTTCTTTTAGTATTACGTCATATCGGGAAAAAAAAATGAAACCAAGTGACCGACTTTTTGATTTCGTACGGTTTTTATTGCAAATTAAACATCTTTCTTGTGAAAAAGCCATATTATAACAGATTACCCGGTTCAAAATGATGATGTGCAGCTAACGTGCCAGTAACTTTGACCAAGTTACCTTTTTTTTTTAACATGACCTCTGGTAGATGGTTGTTCCGGAGTGATTTGGTTAGCTAAATTTTTTGGCTAAAGCTGGTTGGTTGTACCTTTTCATGCAATTTACCTCGAAAATAATCATTGTATTTGACCCTTTCTCCAAATTCTCTTGGTAAACGTTTGTGGTTTCCCTTTTTTTTTTTCTCTTTTTTCTCCATTATCAGTTTTATAAGAACATCAGTTTGTTGCAAAAAAGCTAGAAAGATCCATGAAAATAGTTTCCAGTGGCAGTTTTCATAACTAATTATTGGTTTCTGATATATTATTTGTCAGCTGCGTATACTTGCAAATGAAGCCAAAGTTCTGGAAAAAGAAAGCACACGTGGAGCCGATCCAAGTTCTAGTTCTCCACGAAGTGTATCATCTCATGGGCATAGAGGAGCTCCTAAAGATTTGTACAATCCCTTTGAATCCAATAACATGAAATCCGTTTCAGGTTCGTCTAGCAATCGTAGCAGAAAAGGTTCCTAGTTGTTTTCTTCGGTTATTTATCCTTTGCACCTTTTGGTTCATCAGTCGTTTGGAATTGTATGATATCAGAACCCATGTTTCAGTAGGCAGTGATTTGACTGTAAAATGGCGACCAAGTTACCTATGTATATTTTTTTGATCAGGGGTTATTAGGCGTTAAAATCGTCCATCAGTAAACATCGTGTCTTGATAATATGATATCTTTGTCAGTCATTTGTTTTAACTTTTATGTTACTTCAGGAAATGTTAAGAAACTGATGGTTCCAGACATATTTGCTTCCACGGGGGGCTGGTTGGTTGATGGTGAGAGCACCTTCTGGGTCGAGACTAAGCAAAGTTCGTGTTAGTACAGCTGATTATGCCATAATATATACTTTTCAAAATGCAAGGCGAAACATTAAGAATATTATACATAACCATCGTTCAAAAAGATTCCAAAGATGTGCATCAATATAGTTTTTAATATACGTTGCATGTCATCAACAAACTAATTCACTTCGAACATAACACCAAAACATATCATCCGTCCCCAACACAAAATTGAAGGAAATTGATCAAGGGATACTAATACTAATCAGTATCTTGGATTTTGTGGCTGGGCGTTGGGAACCCGGGTGTGAAGATTATGGCTCTCTGGGCTAGATCTAAGGGTATTCCTCACAGCTGTAGCCGCACCTTGGGCTAGGTTCGCGGCACCTTGGGCAAACCCCACAGCACCTCTTGCAGCTCCACCTGCCATATCAGATGCTCCATAAGCCATCGTCTTCATTGACCCACCTGTCTACAGTTGCATTTGCATTGATGTAAAAAAACACATAAAAATTCAATTTTCGGCATTTTTCTAAACGCAAGCATAATGGTAATATTTTCACGTTTACGAATTATTATTTACCTGATTTATAAGACTAGCATTTTCTGTTTGTTCAGACTCGAAATCTTCTCTACGTAGCTGTAACAAATAATCAGGTAAAAATTAAGAATGAATAACATTGCATGGTGGTTAGAGAGTGAAAATGTCACATTTCAACTTAAATTACAATATGTTTTAACCTGTTATCTACCCCGTTCATTTTATTGTGACTCGGGTCTATGTTGAATAACATGTTGGTCAAGCCAATTAATTTTTGTGACATATCAAAATGGGTAAGTTGCTCTAGGTTGACATCAACATTTTTTGGGTTTTTCGTTTTAAAATGACAATCCAACCTCTCTTTAAAACTTTTGACGCATTCGTATTAATTTACTTTTTTTTTTTTCCTTATATGAACCATTAACAATATAACACGACCCAAACCAACCGAACATCTTTTCACATAAATGGATGAAAACCGTGCCTCCGAAATCCTAACATAGGTTATAAACTAGGTACCATTGGATTACCTGACATTGTTCGTCGTCACAATCATAGCTAAGCAAAGCTTGTTTATTTTGCCTTGCCATTGGTGTATGTATTTTAAGATTTCAAATATGAATATGAGAAAATGGTTTATTTATATATCTTGTCAAGATTAATGGTTGGTTATAAAATTGTTGGAGCAGACCACAATGTGTAAATAACTAAATATGGTAAAAATATATATTTATAACATTTTAATGGTTGGATGGAAAATCATTTTTTGTTGTGTGTTTCTCATTGTCATAGACTTGGTCAACGACATGTTAAAATGGGAGATATTTCTAGAGATGTTTGTTGCAGCTTATACGACGGGTTTACGAGCTTATGTAAGTTTTGATAAGTCCATAAGCCCATTTTTTTCGGTTTATGAGCTTATGGTTTATTTAAGCTCATAAGCTCAACTTGATAAGGTCATAAGCTGAAAAAATTGGGCTTATTAGCTTATCAAAATTTAAATAAGCTAATAAACTCATTACATAAGTCGAAACAAACACCCCTAAGTTTTATACCTTTATAGGTTATAATGTAATTAGTAATTTGAATTCTAGTTAATACATTAGATGTAGCCTTGGGCTATAACTAATAACTAGCTTATTGACCCGCTTAATACGCGGAGTTTTATATCAAGAAATATATAATGTTAACAAAGAAAATATAACTTATATAAAAAGATTAATAGAAAGCTATTAGTCATGTAGACAAAATGATTATTTTAGCAATTGTAAAGTTAAAAAAAAATTACTATGTAATTCGGAAAAAACCTTGTTAAAAATAAAATAATTATAATATATAAAAAAACTAAAAATATTGCGTAAATCAGACGAAAAAAAACAGAAGATTTTTTTATCTGATATGTTTCCGTTTATATGCAAAAAAACTCGTAAAACAATAAAATAATTTTATTTTCTTTTTATAATATATATAAAAACTAAAAATATTGGATAAATAGGACAAAGAAAAACAGAAGATTTTTTTATATGATATGTTTTCCGTTTATATACCAAAACACCCGTAAAACAATAAAATAATTTTGGTTTTTTTTTATACTAAAAATGTGTATGTGTGTGAAGAAAAAATATGTTTTGAATTTTTTAGAATTAATTTAAAATACAAGTGTTATATTATTTAAAGTAGAAAGGTTAATTAGTTTTATTTAATTATTACTATTTAAAAATAGGGATTAAATTATTTAAAGTAAAGGGTTAATATGGAATTATTAATGATGACATTATCAAAATGATCTAATGGTTCAAATCAAAGTTGGATTTTATCTAATGGCTATTATTTTGCCAAGTAACATTTTAGGTCTCTCTTTTATTATATATTAAGAATTAAGATACATTAGATGTAGCCTTGGGCTATAACTAATAATATAGATATACAAGATGGTGGCCTGGTGGGGAGAATGTTTAGATAATGTATTTGATTGTCAAATTCTTATTAAAATTTATTTTAAAAGAAAGAAAAAGATTTTTTTGCTTGATATTTTCTTTTGAAATAAGTTACATAAATCAGGACCACTCAATAGTGATTAAGGTTAATAGAGTCGAACGATTGTTTTGAGCCGATGACATCCTACGAATAGGAGATAGGAAACACTTTGTTGAATGGAATGCAAGATTTGTGGTTGTCCTGTGCGGTGATTCTAAAAGGAGTCTTTTGAATATGAAAGATTTAAAATCTTAGACTATTCTTTCAAGAAATTATTATTGCATACCGACTTATCCTAAGACATGAAAAACTCCAATTTAAGCCTTTAGGAAAGTGAGCTTATTTAATTATGTCTTAATTAGCTCTTAAAATAGAGTAATGTTGGTGTTAATTGAAATATGTACTAAGTTATAGTACTATTTGGGGTAAAAAAATAAACGAATCTTATAATATTATGTTAATGATAACATATACATAGGCCCTAGTCACTGACATAATCAAAGTTATAGTCATAATAGGGGTCTAAAAAAAATATAAGGCCCTCGAAAAGTAAAGGTTTTGTACGATCTCATATACTACACCTACTCGGATCCTCTATTGTTTGTCCACGTAGAACATTCTCATTATTGCGACACTTTTTATTGGAAGTCACGATAGTTATGGCCATGGTCTAGTTTAATCGACCATGCATTATATCCACAATTTCATTAGATATGGATAGAAGCGTGTAACTGGTAGAACACGGGGTATGTAAAAGCCTATGCTTCAGGTATGTTGTTGAAGGTTAGCCATCACTATAGATTGAAACTTAGGTTGCATAGCTTTAAGGCAACAAAAACCTTGTCGAAGATCAAATTTACACCAACACTACAATTCAGAACGTTAGGACTTATGAGTGTATGCGACGTATGTCTAGTTATCGTCGTTCTAACTGAATGATACATGACGAAGGTTTAGGGTTCGTCTTTATAAAAAATAAGTGAAATCAAGTATGTAGTGCCACTAAAAAAGAGTCGAGTAACCCTAGTAAAGACTTATAGTATTAAATTAACTTTTGTAAATAAACATTGTATTATTCCAGCACCTCGAAAATAAGAAGATAACATAAAGTAGAAATTTCAATTATCCATGAACGAATCAAAATCTCAAAACAAAGTACACGTCACATATATGCCCTACACACGCGTCAAGCAAGCAGGACACGTGTCACATTCTTATTCCCTAGTCATCCCTATATAAACCCAACTTCATCACACTTTAACTCACAACACAATCCTTCAAAAAAAAAATCTCATTACACAATTTCACAAATAAAAAATGGCGTCCCAGAATCAACGTTACCGTGCGGGTGAAGCGAAAGGCCAAGCCGAAGAGAAAACGGGTCAAGTAATCGACAAAACCCGAGAAAAGAAGGACCAAAGCGCAAGTTACTTGTCGGACAAGGCAAGTGAGGCCAAGGATAAGGCGTCACAGATTGGTGAGTCCACTAAAGAGTCCGCGGAATCCGGAAAGGAGAAGACTGGAGGGGTGATGCAAAGGACGACTGAGCAAGTAAAGAGTATGGCTCAAGGTGCTGCTGAGAAAGTTAAAGAAACGTTTGGAATGGCGGGAAGTGGTGAGGAGGAGGAAGAGGAGGTGGTTTTGGGTGGTCGTGGTGGCGATACGACCGCTGCGGCCACAAGGACTACTAGGAGGAACAATTACTAATGATGGTGGTTTGGTTTTATAAGTTTGTTTTGTTTTGTTTTGTTGAATGTTGTTGTCCATGACAATGTACGTGTTTGATGTTTTTATGTTGTGATCCGGGTCGGGTTAGACCTTCCCAGTGATCCGTTTGGGTTCGGTTACGAGGGTGGATATCATGTATAATGTATTACCCATCGTTTTATAATAAACTTTTTCTTATATGGATATCATGTATAATGTATTTGTTTATCGTTTTTAGTTTTTATAGATTGATTGATAACACATGTAATCAGAGACGAATTCATAAATTCATATATGTTATGAAGTGGTAACTAAGCCACAACCGAGTTGTTAATGAAGTACGAGTTTGACAACGAATCCACTCCGGATGCTTTTACCATCATATAGAATAATGCAGTTAACTTTTTGGTTATATGAGTGTGTTAAATTCACCGAAACCCGGCCGATTTAAATTTAAATAGAAACGGGTAATGGGGCATGGGTTAATTGGGTTCATGTTACTCAATTGACCAAGATCAACCAAAAATATTTTTATTGATTGGATAATTATAGATCGAGTTTAATTAGATAACATATTTTTTGAACGGCCATCTAGATTTATATTATTATTTTAGTTGAGATATTATAGAATAACTCAATAGTTATAATTTAATTATAGCAAGTGTGTTGGAATAAAGTTAAAAAGAAATGTTGTAAGCAATAATATTTACTCTTCAAGCCTTTTGTAAAATTGTAACAGTATATTGTTGTGTAGGTTATTTAAGTTAACATGAATGATTAAATGAAAAATTAACAAAACAAATTGTGACCTTGGAATGATTAAATGGTTTTGTTAATAACATCCTTCTATGTTTTACTTTTTTTTTATCTCTATTTTGAGCGTCAAACATCAATTGAGAATCGAACCTTTAAATTCTCATATTTTTACTAGGTTGTCAAGTATCCATTTTTCTCTCACTAGATCAATACATATAAAAGGATTGTATTATATAAATTTATAGATGGTTTATTTTATATGTTATAAAAGAAAATCGCATTTTTGGTCCTGACATCTTTTAAATTTGACAATATAAGTTTTTTTACTTTTTTTTCTCCCCAACAAGCGTTCATGAACTTATCAATATATTAACATTATTTGTCTTTATCTTATAAACTTACCAAATATTTCATTAAGTCATTTAACATACCAAAATGCCATCTTTTAGGTCAAGACAAAAGAATAAACAAAAATAAAGAGGATGTTATAAATTAGGTTATATATGAAGAGTTAGGTTGTTTGAAGAAGAAGAAGAAGATGATAATATTTTGTTCAGTTACAATGACTTAACGATATGTTAAATTATAAGACGAATAATGCAAAAGTTGATAAGTTTAGAGACTATTGTTATGGGAAAAAAAGAAAGAAAATTAAAAACACGAAGTCAATTAGTACGAAAGCTTTAGTAACAAAAAAAAATAATACAATATTTCAGTATTTACTCTCATATTTATTAGAATCTTAAATATCTAAGTTTATATTGATTGCTTGTTTTTTTTCATTGAAAACTAAGAATATTTTAGGTTTTTATGTTCATCTCGTGTGTGATTGTAGTGACTTTTAGTTTGTAATATGTTAAATGATTCATTTGAATTTATAACTATTTGATTTTATATTTGTTACAAGTTTAAAATTCAATAACCAACGATGGTTCATGGTATGTGGCGGTGGCTATGGGTCCATACGACTTTTAGGGGAAAAAAAAAGGAATAAACAAAATTAAAAAGGCTGTTAGAAAAATTAGGTTTTTTTGAAATGTTAGGTCGTATATGAAAACCATTATGTAAAAAATGGTATTTTGGTCAATTTATAATGACTCAATGACATGCCTACTAAGTTTAACGGTAAAAGATAAATAATGTTAATTGATAAGTTCATAAACAACTGTTAAGGGTGAGCAAAAACTGGATCGAAAACACAAAACCCGAAAAAATCGATAAAAACCGGACCGAATACAAAAACCGATGGTTTGGGTTTCAATTTTTGAGAAACCGAAAAAAACGGTTTGGTTTGGGTCGGATTGTAAAACCAAACCGAAAAAAACCGAACCGAACCATTATATGTATTTCAATTTTAATATGTTCACTTTTACTAGATATTTTAAGTTTTATTATTTTTACTTTTTTCCTTTGTCTAAAATTCTAAATCATCCTAATTAATTACTCGCTAAACACACAAACTCTCGATGCTAATAGTGAAGACTCAAAGTTTTCTTTTCTAAATTGTCAATACTTATCAATATATAATCTTTTGGTGCCATGTAGGCCACAATATTCAACAACATATAGGTTTATTTCTTCAATTTTGATTTTTTGTTGCCATGTAGGCTATAGTTTACTAAGCCACATATAATATTTTTTTTCTTCTTAATTTTGTGTTTAAAGTTTTCCGATTCATATCATTATGTTTTAGTAATATGCACAACATCATGTTATAAGTTGTGAACTGTTCCGCCAATTATTGCGTAACATAGGCTTCCATTTGAGATTTATTTCACAAGTTTTTCTTGACAGATCTATTAATTTGCCCATGTCCAAAAACCGAAATAAAAAACCAAACCGAACCGAAAAAAAACCGAAACCGAGTGGAACCGAACCAATGTAGAAACCGAACCAAACGGTTTTGAACTTTTAGGAACCGAAATTTTGGTTTGGGTTCGAGTTGAGGTCAGAATCGACCCAAATCGACGCATGCTCACCCCTAACAACTGTTGCGAGAAAGAAAAAAAGAGACGAAATTAATAAATTTGAAAAAGTTCCAAAGTCTTTAAAAATACAATTTACTCTATATACTCTCACATTTATTTAAATCTTAAATCTCTAATTTAAAAATCTAAGGTTGGATTTTATCAACTTGGGCCGTTATTTTAGCCCCAACCCAATATTCATAAAGCAAAATAAGCCTAAATACTAAAATACAATATCACAAGATTTGACCACCTCTATTGTCTAGAAAAAGGCGTGGATGACGTGGTTTTATAATTTCATCATAAATACAAGACTTTGATAACCATAAATACAGAAATATTAATTTTACTTAATTACAAAAATCGTTCGTAACGTTTATTTCAAATTACAGATTTCATCCGTAAGTTTAAAAAGTTGCATAAATCATTCATTTTTAGAAACTAATTACCTTTTCCGTCATAAGATTTGCTTCAATTACGGATTTCATCCCTAAAGTTTGTCCTCAATCACGGATTTGGTCCCTAAAGTTTGTCTAAATTACGGGTGCAAATTAAAAAGTAGGGACGAAAAACATAATTAATTTTCTAAACTTGAAAAATTTATACAACTTTTTAAACTTAAGGACAAAATCTATAATTTTAGATAAACCATAAAAACAATTTATGTAATTACCCTAATTATTTAAATAAAAAAAACAATACAAAGTATACATGAATCTTAGCAAAATCCTAAAATATATGATTACACACCGAACAGGCGAACAGAACAGAACAGCCTTCTTCCTAATTTCCTTTCCTTAAAAAACACACACTTTTTTCTTTCATTCGAATTCAAACAAGACATCTTCACAAACCGATTCACAATAATCGATGCTTTGATTATCAATCAGGTTTCATTTCTACACCTTAATTCAAATTTCTATTCCTTAATTACTGTTTTTAATTATGTCTCTTTCCTTGTTAGTTACCTTTACTTTAACATGATCTAATACATTTATTTGGTTTATGTTTGTTTTATGTGTTAAAAATCTGGAATCTTTATTTGTGATTTTTGTAACCTCTCTATCCTAGGCTAGAGGTATGACTGTCTACATCTTACCCTACCCATACCCGTCCTGGACGGGATTGGGTATCGTTGTTGTTGTACTAAAGATTTTTGTGTTGTGAAACCCTGAGTGTATAGTTTCAGGGAAATCGGTTCGAGGTTTCAAATTAATTAGCTGGAATTATATCAGTTTTGTGATGTTGTAGTGGTGATTAGGATGAATGATTTTCGATATTTAGCTTGCCAAAAGTGGTTTGTTATGCGGTTTTTGTGTTTTTTACAACGTAATTGGAAATTGAGTTTATGATCTTTTTATATAAGGAATTTTTATAAATAGTTAGTCATAATGAAGATATTGTTGCTTCGGGGCTATAGCGCTATGCGTCAAGTTATTTGGGAATTTAAAAACGGATGGAAAATCTATTATTTTTGTAACGCTTAAGTGTTTTTATGTCACCTTATATTATAGTATTATACAATACTTGAATCTTGATTGTATGAGAATTAGGGGTTGGATACGTGCCCGAGTGGTATGTTGTTACAAGTAATAAGTACTTACGTTTTTTTTAGTTTTTTTGACATGGTTTGTTTTTTGACATGGTTCGTAAACAGATACTTGTAAATCCGTGAAGATGCCGAAGGATAGAAGATCTCCATCTCTTGATATGTGGAGAGCATCTCCATATTCACGTTGCTACAAGAACTCTGATAAAAAGAGGCCGCGGACTCCTGCGTTACCAATTGGAAACGACAAGGAATGGGAGGAAGCTAGATGTCCTATTTGTATGGAGTATCCTCACAATGCTGTCCTTTTACATTGTTCTTCTCGGGAAAAAGGATGTCGACCATACATGTGCGACACAAGTTACCGCCACTCTAACTGTCTTGATCAGTTTCGCAAGTCGTGTAATAACAATGGAGAACAAACCAAGCTTGTTTGCCCTTTATGTAGAGGTAAAATCAACGGTTGTAATGTGGTCAAACCTGCTCGCCAGTTTATGGACTCCAAAAAAAGAAGTTGCTCATTGGTATCGTGTGATTTTGTTGGAAACTATTCAGAGTTGAGAAAACACGCTAGGCGTAAACACCCAAATGTTCGGCCAACCGACGTAGACCCGGAACAGGAAGAAGAGTGGAGAAGCTTGGAGGAAAATATGGAACAACAAGACATGCTTAGTATGCAGTTTGAGTTTATCAATAATGATGATGTTGAGTCTATTGAAGAACTTATCGATGGTGTGTCTGACCTTGCTAGCCCACTTGGGATTCACGATGATTTCTTCAACTTTTTTAGTAACTTTGAAGAGTTGGATAGTTTGTTTCCGGAACTGGATGTGGATTCAGAGGATAGTAGTCACTTTATGGATATTTGGGATAACGGGTTAAACTTTTTACCTTTATATGAGATTGAGAGTAGAGAAGAATCTGTTAGGTCAAGAGAAACGACACGATCCCATAACATTTCTTCAGCAAGGCCAACAGAGAATACTTCAACCACTAGAACCCGATCCCCTACCAGAAGGGCAGCAACAGATACACATCCCAGAGAAAGGTCAGATAGTCAACCCCGTTTACGTAACCGTCAGGATCAGATAAATGCATTGGTTGATTTCCTTGAGTTTAGCTCAAACTTGCCTGAACATTGACGTTTCCTGACTCCTGAGGTTATTCGGGGATCAGATTCAGGTATATGCTTCGAATCCTTTTAAAAAACAGATATTTGGGAGAACTGGTGTTAGTTTTTTATTTTGGTCCCTTTGAAGAAATGTTTCTTATTTAAAAATGTTGTCTTGTTATACTTGTATTCTGATTTACTTTCCGTGATGTAGAACTTGTAGTTTATGAATTTATCTTCCTTTGTTGCTCAAAAAGTGAGAATTTACCTTAACGGTAATCAAGGCGCAAGCTATTTAGATCTGAGCTCAAAATTTAATTGAGCCTTCATTAGTCGTATATATGTGTGTGTGTGATCAAAGTAAGTTTGTATACTCAGGTTGAGATGGGATCAAACTTGTTTTATCAATCATAATTCTGATGCGGACACGGTCATAATTCTGATGCGTGTTATGATGGCTTGCGTCACCCCCATAAATAAGTGGATTCATATTTCCGTGTTATGGTTGAAAAATATTTTTGGTATTATGATATTTCCGTGTTTGTAGTGTCTCACTATTTGCTAAATTTGTCTAGTGAATCTCATGACCAAATATTGGAACAACTGAACCTTATGATCCAAAATCAAACACGCACAGTCTCTCATATACGCCCACATATATATAAATCATTTTAAATTGAAAAAACTTATATGAAAATAAAATACCAATTGATTATAATAATAATAATATTAAACAAAAAATGAGCCTAACTAGTAACTAAACATGTTTATAAATCACCAGCCTTATATTTTGATCTATGAAAATTACTAGTTTCATTCATATTTCATATGTAATCTTATATAAAGTAACAAAAATATTATTTTATAAACGAAATGAAATGACTATAAAGTTAACTTTTGATAATTACAAACGCAATTGTTGTATTGAAAAAAAGAAAAATATAGTTGTTCGGTGTTATTGTAACATCTAATTAAACAGTATATAATAAACGAATTCATACGTAAGAAGAAATTTCACTTATCTCAAAAGCCGAACAATTCTTTAACTTAATTCATGTAAGTCGGTTAATATAATTTTATATATTTTGGGCTGGACTACAAACCTTCCTTAGCCCTATACTTTTCCATATTTCCAAATTCCTATCGAAGAAAAAAGAAAAACAAAATTTTCCATTTGCTTCACAGTTAACCCAGAAAACATTCTAATTTCGTAAGATTAAATCCAATTAATTACTTTGTATTTCCTTTTAATTTAAATTAATTTATCATTTTTTGATCTTATTTAACTTTTTTTTTTTCAGTTTTTAATTACCATGGCTAGGGCATTATCAAACATGTTATTTAGGTCAATCCAATCTGTTCCTCGTACCACTGCTTCTGTATGTTTTTTAATTTTAATTTTTTAACTTTTTTTTTATGTTTTTTGATTTTACTAAAAACTATAAATATTTGATTCCAGATTTATTTATATTTTTTAATAAATAAATTATGTGATAAGTTATATATATGTTTGAACATGTTAGGTTTCTGGACCATTTTTACAACACGGACTGCGGTTTTCGTCTAGTGTACCTAGTGATCCTGATACACATGATGATTTCAAGCCTAAAAATAAGCTTGACAATTCGGATATTACTCTAAAAAATATTGTTGAACAGGTTGGTTGGAGGTTGTTGATAAGAATTTATTGTGTGCACACCTTTTTGTGTTATGTTTTATATTTTTATTTTATGTCGGTGTAATGGCTGAGTTGTTTAGTTGCAATTTTGTAGGATGTTAAGGATAACCATGTGATGATTTATATGAAAGGAGACCCGGAACAACCAAGGTGTGGATTCAGCTCGTTAGCAGTTAGAGTGTTGAGTGAATATCGTAAGTGGTTTATGTATCATATCTTTACTTCTCGGTTGAAGATACTTTCGTAGATACAATTGTGATTACCGATTACTATCGAGAGTCTTCACTAGTTCCATTTTCATTTCTAGATGACGAGTAAACTTAGCTTCATCAGTAGTTGAAGGTAGTGTAATTTACAGTTCCTAGTCTGCTAGGGGCCAATATGAGACTATTGTCTTACTCACATAATTAGGGATTATCGTCTCACTAAATGATCAAATTGTCTAAGTTCAGATGGGCCGGTTTGGCTCTTACCTTTTACATCATAAGACGTGTAAGTGTACTGTTGTTACTTAGTTAAAATCCAGTAACTATATATAAGTATCCGGTGATGGTTTGTTAACAGTTGGGATTCTAGCACCAAAACCAAACAACCTATGGTTTGAGACTTGTATTAACCGCTTCAACCACACTATATCAAAATATGTTGCCATGTGTGTAGTAATTAACTAATTATCAAGTGAAAAGTTAACATGCACCACTTCCACTATTACTGTGGCATAAGCAAAATAAGTTTAGTAGTTCATTAGGTGTATGAGTCATATAAAGGGGACTAACGAGAGAAAAATGTAAATTTGGAGATGTGAAATCGTTGGAGCGCTTCAGTTGCCTAATGTTGCGTTTTAGCCTATGATGAATGTAATTCTTTGGTTTTCGTCCTTTAAGTTTGTACAATTGGTCTTTTTTCTGCTTTCTGTTCTATTTGAATTTAGCGTGTTTTAATCATTTCAAATATTGCTGCTTGTTTTTGCAGGAGTTCCTATCCATTCCAGAAACATATTGGAAGATCCGGAGCTTAAGAATGCTGTAAAAGCCTTCAGGTAACAATAGCCGTAGCACTTTCTTGTGTTCATGTTTCGTTGATTGCTTAAATATGATTAAAGCTAGATCATTGCAACGAGTTTTGCTTACAATAGCCCTTGAGGCTATTGTTAACTACCACTTTTTAACTAATTCTCTAAAAGAGAAATGCTAATACCCCCCCCCCCCCCCCCCCCTGCAAATCCTCCTACTGTCACGTGCCATTATTTTATGGGAGCAAGACTTTTAATTAAGGCGAGTATTTTAAAGAGCGGCTGCCAACAGTATCCCTTAATTATTAGCAAAACCTTAGAGTAATAATTTATAGTTTCTAAAAATGACTTATCCGGTTGTATGTATTTACGTACACTTTTGGGGACTTTGGGTACATTGGACATGTTAGAGATAAATTATAATCATGATCAACCTATTAATAATGGGTGTATGGGTCGAAGTTGCCACCACTAATTTTATTTACTGTTTTCTGCAGCACTTGGCCTACATTTCCTCAGATATTTATCAATGGAGAATTCATCGGGGGATCAGACATTATCCTCCAAATGCATCAGGTGAGTTTCTGCATTTTTGCGCTCTTGTTTTATAGTTTCTATCATGTTTTACTTTGTGAAAAACGTCCCACTCAAACTATTATGGGTATGTGCAGAATGGTGAATTAAAGGAGAAGATTAAGGCAACCTCTTCAGAATAGACCTGTATCACTTGCACCTCTTGTTACAGAACCATGATGGCATTGAATTTATCGTGTTAAGTTTTGAGCTAGTATGATTATAAACTGTGATTTTAAAGTGTGGTTCTTCCTTTCAAATAATGTTATGCTACTATTAACATTTTAGCATATGCTTTGTGGAGATTATTTTTGTTATCCAGTAGATTTTGGTAATGTATGTTTTTTAAGAAACGGAAAAGGCTTTCAAATATGAATCGAAAGTTCTTCATTATGTTGAAAGTTATATTCCAAGATGTAATTTATGTATTCTAATTTTTTGAGTCGCACAAGTGATAATGTGTGATCTCGGTTAAATTGTCTTGTGCAAAAAGATATGTTGTTTCATATAAGTTAGGTATTCTAACAATGTCATGAATGGAGCCTGGTGTATCGAGGAACGCAGTCAAGTTGTTAAAAGCTAATAGTTCCATTCCATTAACAAATTATCAGCTCTTGAAAACCTTTCTTTCGAATTGAAATGGTCATTATTTGTTTAGGTAAACGTTCGATTGATTAGTCAGAAACAGGTCATTTTCTCGATTGATTAGTCAGAAACAGGTCATTTTCAGTGTCTTGGGTCAACATGGGTTTGCTAATATTTTTCGTAATTGGGAAAGTACGTTACAGTTCATTGTAATTTCACTAATATACAATAAGTTTAACCATTAAAAATATATAATAAATATAACGCTAATAACTATGTTTAGCGCAAAGTTGTATATTGAAATAATCACGACTTATCCACCGTCCTTTAAAACTCACAACCATCAATCATATACTACTATTTTATCATTCCTGGTTCGGTAACTGAATTGATGAGGATTTTCAAGCATTTTATCATGGGAAACAACGCCCAGAGTCTTTTACACAGCAAGTAGTAGTGCAACTGATTGTTCAAGCAGCCACAACTACACACGTTAGTACACCGTCAAAAATAATAAGCTCAAGAATTTCTGAAATCTCTTACAGTACATTGTTTTGCAGGTTGGTTGGTGGTTGTGAATATGAGTTTATCGGTGACATACGTTTTTCTACTGTAATGTTTTATGTCTATGTAATGGCTAAATTTGTTAGTAGCAGTTTGAAGCATGTCAAGGATATCCATGTGATGGTTTATATGAAAGGGGACCCGGAAAAACCACGGTTTTGGATTCAGCTCAGTACCTGTTAGAGAGTTGAGTGAATCTCGTAAGTATTTAAAGGATCATATCTTTATTTCTCGACTGAGAATACTTTCATACGTTTAATTGTTATGTTGGAATTATTATTTCCAGAATATTGTAAAAGATTTCAGAGAACACTTACATTCCTTGCAATTAAATTTACTTTTTTTTAAAGATATAGGTTAGTATCTCAATACATTAGTTTAGCTTCATTACACATGTTAGAGATAAGTTATAGTAAAAGGGTCGTAATTCTGACATTTAGTCTGGTGTGTACGCAGTCATTGGAACGTTTCCTCAGAGATATTCATCAAGGGAGAATTTATTTGAGGATCCGACATTGTCTTCCAGAAGAGTTTCTGTATCTCTCGTCTCATTTTACTTGGCGAAAAACAAACATATCGCTAAAACCTTTTTGGGTTTGTGCAGAATGGTGAGTTGAAGGAGAAGATAGAGGCAACTTCCTCAGAGTGATACGTATCACTTGCACCCATTGTCGTACCATTATGTCATTAAATTCATTGTGAAGTTTTGAACTAGTAGACATTTGAATTGGTTATTCCAAAGTGGGTGTGCTTGTCGTACACCAGCTGTTAAATACGCCTTTTTAATTACCATCAATCTACCGAACACGACACCATTACGATATTATCCAGCAAATATTTGTCATTCATGGCACGTGAACTGAAACCGGATAAGTTTTTGCTCGTTATTGTAAACCACCAAGTCTTTTTAAGTGGTGGTGCAACGGATAGTTTAAACAATCACAACTAAAGAAACTATCACACCATCAAAGCAATGATATGGGTCAAATTAAGGAATAGATAATAGCCTAAACTTGTCACCATTAATTATTTTGAATGCATTCAAGCAATGCCGTGGCGTCCACAATTTGAATATATGGCATGCCCAAAAATCTGAGAATTCACAATGATAAAAAAAAAAAATGTATGCATATGCATGCTCTGATTCAGCCAAAAAACGAACAGTAAACATATGAAACAAACAAAACGCAGGATTTATATAAATCCTGATAGCTGCAGAACTTTCAAGTCTTGTTATCTCACCAGATTCTTATTCCGGCACATCATAATAAAGATGGAAAATGCAATCAGTGATGATGGTCTTCTTCATCAAGTCCGTCTGGAAGTCCTCCTGGGCCCACTACTTCCAACTGCAAACCACCAAGTTATTATCATCAATATGTATGGTCTAGATATACCACTTTACCCTACCCATCGACACTAATTTGGATTCACTCTGCATACAAATTGCCGGGTTCATAATTCCCTTTGTAATAATTGATTAATCATTGTCTTATTAGTGGTCTATGTATAAAAAATAAGAGCAACCTTGAAGTTTTTAAGTATTTACATTCCAGTGTATGATTATGGAGGAAAATTTCCATTGATAGTTAGATGCTTACGTAACAGATTTACTAGATTATGCATTTATAATCAACATCAGCGGTAAGCATAAGGACGAAAATGTAACAATTTACAAAATTTGACAGCAAAAACAAAAGCGTTCATCATGGAACTTCTACATGGCATATTTAGAGGTTAACAACAATATGATCTAAATCACACCATTTTCAGAAAGAAAAACAAACTAACAAATAGGTAAAAGGTCAAGCTACACTCACCTTGAAATATTGGGTGCATACTGGACACTCGTGTGGTTCATCTTTCTTTAGCCAAAACCAAACAACATCATGCTCATCCTCTGCACAAAATAAAAACAGAATATATTAATAAGCCATCAGATACACAAACTGAACATTTCTAAGCCATAAAGGGTCAAAGAGTACACCCAACTCACCGCCTTCAGCCCCAGGGCAACCAACAATTCTTTGGTCATAGTATGATTGGACGATAGCAGGAGCTTCCTGCAGGCAACAAAATAACACACATGACATAAGTTCAGAGACAATTCAGATATCATTGAATAAAAAACATCAAACCAACAATAAAGAATTTCAAACCATACTTCAATTCTTGTGATTAATATCTTCAAACAGGTATAAACTCAAGTTCAAGGTAAATTAACATTTAATATTAGCTATAGCCATGTTAGAAATAAATGTGTCATAACATTGCAACCATTTCCACTATAATGTTAAGGAAGAGTAGAAATTCTTCATAAATGATCATCTAAAACCAGATTTTCGTGAATTATAGCAAATCATTAAGTACCGAGAATAAACGATTAATGAAGTTCAGAGAAATGGGTTGACAGATGAGTCGTTTTTTGTTTTAGATATGATGACTTATATTAATCAGTGTTTTGATAGTTAATAAAATAATCTAGAGGCCTAATAAAATTAACACTAGTCAGTGGAGCTGCATCTTTACAACATCGGTGAATAGAAGGAATAGACAAAATAGCAAGTACAAAATAGTAAAAAATGAGAAATTTATAGAGTTCGAGGAGGCTAACTTTGATATGTAAATCAGGTGTCTCATGTACAACTTTAAAAAAAAATTGAACCGCACATAATTGTGTTAAACAAATAATTATGAACCCTGATCTACAGCACACATTTCATCCTGAAAAGTAATGGTCATTGTAATCATTATGCAAAGCTGATTTATAATCAAATGGTTTATTTGATATAGCAACCAAATTCGGTTTCATATAAAAATTTGAGTTTTAATAAGATGTCCTCTCCATTATTCATTGACTTCTAAAGAATGAGACGATTCTTGATAGAAGTACTACAGTAACATACCCCCCCGCAGTACAGAAATTATCCCGTTATGTGTGAGCTCCGAACTTATTACAATAAACTAAAAATCCGATTCCTAATTTTTTTAATCAAAGTAGATCACGAAACAAGCAGCTAAGTCATACATTCTTTTTCACGTATACGTTCCTACGAAAAACGGGACCTTTCATACACAAAGACAATTAGTATCAAAAAGGCCTAAATTTATTTCAGATAGCTGACCAAAACAATCGACTCACCGAACCAGTACTCTTAATCACTTAAATCATTAACACATATCAAACCGGCTAATTACCTTGGTTCCAAATGGACCTTCAGGAAAATTAATCGCCAACAAATCCTTTCCCTAATCATGCACAAACCAAACAAAAAATCAATCAATAAGCATTACATCAATCACAACAACAATTCATACAAACCTAAAATTAAACAAATTAAACCAAACCTGTAGCTCAGCTTCCAGCTCCTCACGCTCATGACCAGTCGCAATCGGCATCACCTCTTCCACTTTCTTCGAAACATTTCCTTCAATTTTTCATCAAATAAATTAAACACATATACATATACATATATAATATACATATATATAAAATAATTAAACACGTCAATACATATACATATACATATACCTATACATATACATATACCTATAGATATACATATATATAATATATACAAAATAATTACAGATCTGAGGGGAAAAAGGTACCGGAAAAGTGACGAGTGACGGTATTGGCAGCGGGACGGAGAATCGAAGGGGAATTGATGATACGATTAGGTTTTGAAAGAGATCGGAGAGATAACAGTTTAGAAGAGGCTCGTCTCCACATGATGGTTATGGATTCACCGGAACCCTAATTTTTCGAATCGGCGACGGGATGACTGGCGACTTTTTGTTTGGTGAAATCAGGATTTCTTTTATTTGTGAAAATGAAATATGGAATTATAGGGAGTGGGGGGTGTGATCCGCTATGAGAGGGTGTAGGGGAGGGATTATCGGTGTTGAAGTAGTTGTAGTATGTGCTTAGTTTCTTGTAACTTTTCTTTTGTATATGCTACGGGTGCGTGTGATAACATATTGTTGATATCAGTTTTTCTAGTCATTTTCTTGATATCGAGTACCGTATCGAAATAATCGATTCAGTATGAATGGATATCATATAAAATATTGAAAAAACGGTATAGTATCGATATTATTGGTATCGAATACAAAATTTATAAAAATATAGTAACGAGTATCGTATCTTTTGTATTCGATTGATATAGATATCAGTTCGGTACCAATACAATACTAATGTTTCGATACTTCTCCTCACTCTATTCAAAAAGCATGACATGGAAAAAACTTATATAAAACCGTAAAAGAAAACCTATTTAGACCAAACAATCCAACTAACACAAAGAAAAATTGGAAACGACACTTAGCAATTAAACTTCGAATAGTATTTATAAGTAACAACTCATACATTATTGTACTAGTATATCTTATTGTACTATTGTACTTCACAATCAGCATTGTCTGTCCACATAATTATCATTTGATATCCAAAATAGATGTGTTTGAGTTATTCATATCGATTTGATATATCAACTTGACATATCAATTTGTCTAAAAAAAAAACATGTAACCTTTCTCTTTGAATAATCTTAGATAAGGAGAATTGACGATGATCTATATATCATACTCATACAATTTCTTTTGCAAATTCCAAAAAGATATAGCCATACTCATTCTGAATTTTTATAATACGTAGGAGTAAAACCATTGAGAGGTACATGCCCGACCCAGAGAAAGTGCAGAATGGGTCGATCGCACATGACACAAATTTGAATATGGTTATATGAAGAAAAAGATATGATTTATAATACGAATAATACGAATACAATTGATTTCTAAGCTTTAGACCACTCCGAGACTTAGTTTCGTTGGGAAGACACAAACCAACGACACTCTTCGTCTAGGGATTCGAGCGACTGCATTTATGATCCCGAGAGACGTTATTTATAGGCAAACCCTCAAACAGCGTAAGAGTGTCGCCGGCGACGCTCCGTAACAAAGAGTTACATTGTGACACATGAATGTCGTGGCGTCACTCATGTGTGTTGCTGGCGACACTCATCATAAATGCACCGATATACTTTACAACTCGATCTAAATAAACTTTAACCTACACGACACTTTAACTTGATGTACAAGATACAAGCAATAAGCATTTATGCACACACCCCCCCACCCTTCCCTCTTTTTGTTGTAGCTTGTACTCTTTCAAATCTTTTGAGGAGATTTGATGTCGTGAGATTGAGAGTTGGTGTCTTTAACTTTGTTTTCGAGAAGTCTTTAACTTGAAGTACTCTATTTCTTCTTATGGAATATCTTCAATGATCTTTAAAGCAAAAATCATCTATCTTGAATCTCTTGATCAACCGAATTTTCATCTTCGAGCTTCGCTTCATGAAGAACGGCTTTGAGTTTTTAACTTCCGTGAAGTAGCTTTAACTCTTCGAGATCCTTAACTTCCTTTGAAGTAGGTATAACTCCTTGAGATCTCTTAACTCTGTTACCTGGCTCACAAGAAACAGGAACAAACGCTTTCCAAACACATGTTGTACTTTATATTGATAAAATCATTTGAGTTTTTCATAATACATGTGGTAAAATCTTATTTATAATATAAATAAGGTATAATTCATCTCTTGAAGAATCAAGTGTTTCATGAGAGGACGAAGCATATCAACGTAAGGTTGCAAAAGGTTGATGTTGGAATTTTAAGAGATTTAAGTAGTTAAAGGTTGCTACTGCGTTCACAAAAGTGGTTTCAGGAGAGTTCAAGCATTCTTTAAAGATATTTATCATCGGTGTCATATAGTCCTAATCTGAAAATTGTTAACCGACTTATTGCCTAAGTCGATATAATCTTAGGATTAGTTTAGTTAATTGGTTTGTTATCTTTTCTAATTTAGCTTCCTTTTCTTTGTTATGTTAATCCCAACATCCTAAACTTGAGGACCAAGAAAACGTGTTGGTTTCCTAGTTGTAGTCGGCTGAGACTTGTTTAAGGTGATTAAGATGTCGGGGAATTCCCCCATCACCGTTATAAAGGGTGAGGGTGTGCCTTTATGTATGTATGGTTCTTTTTCCTTTCCAATCGAATAAAACTAAATTATTCGATAGTTACGTGTTTTCTCTTGTTTCGTTGTTCTGATTCAATGCCTACATAACAGCTTCCATTCAGCAAATCTTTTTCTGGTTTGTTGAGTTAAATAATACCAACACAAGTGCTTATGCTTTTAAGCATATAAGCTTAAGAGTTTAATAAGAACTTCTCAATAAGCTAAAAGTTGTTTTAGTAAAAAGGGGGGTTTATGAAGCCTTAAAAAAGATAATAAGCTATTAAGCTACCTAAATAAGCTATTACGCCTTAACAAACACCCCCCCCCCCCCCCCCCCCCCCCCCCCCCCCCCCCCCCCTACTCCAACAGAAACACTCAAATATTTCCGAAGATAATAACACAAACTTCCATCAAGGTTAAAGATCAATTAGCATTGTTTCCTAAACAACATGATGATGTCTTTGAAGCTTTGCAATTTATCTCGCGATAGATACACAAAACAGAAATGTGTCATCTGCAAATTGTGTTCGAGATCATTTTGGGACACATCAATTGTTATCCGTTTCACCATAACGCTCCAAACAAACACTTTCAAAAAGTTGTGATGTTAACTTTTTAGATGTAAGAATTCATACCAAGTATACATATTATGAAAATATGTGGCAAAAGTTTAAGGGATTTAGTTTTACTCTGCTGTCAATCATAATTAGTAGTCCAATATTTATGAAGCAGATTTTTAACATTTTATCGATTAACAGTGCCACAACTCATAAGTATTTTAAACGTGTTTTTCTTTCTAGTACACCATAGAAACAACATTACAATACTATAATAACATAACGTGCTAAATAAACATCATAGGCGACGATCAAACATCCCCATGCCACGTTTTTTTAAACATTCCGTGAAAGAACTAAAACAACTTAAGCATGTTTAGCATATCGGACACCAACCATTCTCACATCATCAATGATTGGACCACAAAGAGAACCATCGGTCTTCATCTGATAAAATGTACTCAAGAACCTGATTCTTGTACGTGTTGTCACAGCCTTGAACTTAAGAACGGCTTGTTTGTACCCACCTTTACCTTTAGATTGGTACGGTACACTAAGAGTGTTTTTACCAGCGAACGCTTCTACTATCATGGACCCTTCGCAAGCATTGTTGGCATCACCAACAACAAAAGAAAGTGCGTATACCTTGCCTGGAACGGTCTTCACCACTTGGGCAATGGCACTTTCTTTTCCGGCTATTAGTTCTACGGCTCTTTTGCCCTTGGGGATAGCAAAGTGTTCTGCGTCTAAGTATTTAACGGCTTTTAGTGACTCAATCATCCAGCCAGGGAGTGGAGAATGGTCATCTTCGATGTTGGGAGGGATTAGAACTCCACCAATATCAGTTTTGGGTAACACAAATGGACCTTCTTCGAAATCTCCATTTTTCAACATATTAGCTGCAGTTAACAAGCACAATGACAATTAGATATATTCTTTTTCGTTAGGAACCAATTCTGTATAGGTAATTGAACGACGATTAGAATTTAGAGGTGGCAGATTTGATCTGTTTATTTATGTAGGTGTCAGTTTTAGTTATGCTTTATCTCAAACGGGTCTAAAGTTGTCAAAAGTGTAAGTTTATAATAAAATTTATCATATTAGTTATTTATAGGATTTTTATTTAACAAAACCGTGGTGGTGGATCAACCTAAAATGACCGAAACCAAAAATGTACGTATTTTGATCAAAACCCATTATGACCCATTACGTAACCCAATTGAACCGCAAATCTTGCAATCTCTAAGTAAAGTAAAATGTTATTTTCTTACTGTTGGTTCTTCTAGGAGGGAATAAGGCCTTTAATGCAACGGAATCAATGAGAGGACCACAAGCAGGGTCTTTCTCAACTCCAGTTGGGTTATGAATCGCGATCACAATATCATTAGCCTCAGCCAAGAACCCCCATGAGTAAGTATCCCAACCATTGCTACTATACATGGTTTGCATTGGCAAGATTCCCCAATCATTAGGTTCGGAATTTGGTGACACCGAAACGTTCAACTTCTCCTCTTGTGCACAAGTTCTAGCCACGTTAAATGTTAGCGAATAAAACAACCCTTTCTTCACCTTCACCTTTGTCTTTATTGATGCATCCTCTCCTAGTCTAACTGCGTAAGCTCCTTCGGGTACTACTAGTAACATGTCTCCTTGTTTTTGTCCCGATTTTATGTACTCAACAAACCCGGTTAGCTCCCAGCTTGGAATTGCCTTCGGATCCATTACTCTAGTACCCTTCATTTGAGAAGGCTTTGGACCGTATTCGAATTGACCATTTGGTAAAATTCCTATAATTTAAAAAAAAAAACAAAAAACAAAGAACACATTAGCTCACAAAAGAATAATGACGTTTTAACTTTTAAGTTATTCTTAACTCGTGTTAACTACATGTTAAAGCAAGTTCATGGTTGGCCCAAGATTTCGGGTGCTATGTGGAACGAGTAAAACGGGCCATTAAATACGCTTTTTTATATATATAAGCAAATTTAATATGCATCATAATATTTGTAATTAAAATTGAACTAAACAAAATAACAACAATAAAATGTATTATCTTACATAAACCATCCCGATTTATTCTAATATTATATTAACCTATATATATACGTACTAAAAAAATTAAATCTTATAAATTTTAGACCATATACGATCGTTCATTATACATATTCTAACACCGGCCCTGATCAAGTTGGTCGGTGTGACCGAATTGTTGTAACCCTAATCATAAATCATGGGATATAGACTATAGTTAGGAAATGGTTAAGGGGACCAATTACTTTTTGGCACTAATTTATCTGCAATAAGAGAGACGTAAAGTAAATGCCAGCATGTCATCACGTGTGTTGTCCTAACATCACGTGACGAACGGTACTAAATGTTTTTTGTCTTTTGCTAAGGAAGAATGGAACATGGGTTCATAGGAGAACATGGTCACCAAAGAAAAAATCACACATAATCATTAAAAAATCAAAAGAACTATTTTATCTATAAACAAATTAACTCAAAGTATTGTTTTAAAGTGAATGTTACATCCAAGAACAAGTCTTTAGTCTAACCGTATTAAAAATGACCGAGCTCAAACAAAGACAAATATGTATGTTTGTTTTCGATTCGAAAAACCTAAAATGATTCTAGACTACAAGCCTATAGTTGCATGGAGCCAACGATGCTTTAGATTCAAATTTTTTTTAGTTAAACATTTTGGATAGTCAGATAAATTTGAAAACAATCACGTGAATATTTCTCCGGGTTTATCCAATTTAGTTCTTTCGTTAGGATTTAATGAAAGTAGATATTTTTTATTGAGCAAATTACCAAAATAATCACCTATCATTTACACTTTGCAAAAATAATCACCTGATTCGGGACGAATTTCTCGCGACATTTTATTCGTCACGAAAGTACACATATTTTAATCAGACCAATAAAAATTCAACACGTTGTCGCGACACTATTCATTTCTCGCGTCAATATTCATTCTCGCGACGACGTGTCTGATTTTTATTGGTCTGATTTTGTTTCATGTACCTCTCGCGACGATAAAGTGTCACGAGAAATTCGTTACAAATCAGGTGATTATTTTTGTAAAGTGTAAATGATAAATGATTATTCTGATGATTAATTATTTTTGTATTTACTATTTGATTGTTAGGATATATATAACTTAACATATAATTTGTTGTCAAGTCAATAATTGACAAAATGAACCCATAATCATGTGGCAATGGTCCATGTAAAGAAGAGACAGGTTTTATCAAAATATGGATGGGTGTAAAATGGATCTCTGACAATTTGGCTGTAATTTTACACAATGTGATATACCTTGATTCTAGGAATATTTATTAGTTATAGATTATTAGATATGTTATTTTATTTATGTAATGTATAGGAAATTTTAATAGTGTATTAAAGGATAACTAAAGATGTTTGTTTGAGCTTATATATACGGTTTATGAACGTATTTGGATGCTACACTTTTTAATAGGTTTATTCAAAATAAGCCGAAAATAGATAAGTTCAAATAAGCTCGTACAAACACGAACTTATATTCAATGTATGATAACTGTAATGTACGGCTAATTCATTGTATAGAAATTTGTGAAAATTTGAATTCTATTTCATATTTATTTCACATTTATAGCTTTTTTCTTGGACCACACCAACCTAGCAACAAGACGTGGGTTACATCTCAATGGTTCCTTTCTAATTTCTAAATAGATCTACATCTTTTTTAAAGACCATATATCAATAATTAAAATACAAGGAAGACGTTTGAAGGTATAACGACTACGTTAAGTCCTTGTAGCCTTGCTTGGTTGGTAAGACACAGACCTTCCATTTGGGAGGTTATGTGTTCGAACCCCGACAACTACCAGTGACATTCCCAGTCTCCCGATGAAGGTTGGAACCCATGTTCAAACCCAAGGGGGCACAGGTTTTACCCCAAATGGTGGGGGTTTTCCCTGTGAACCACCGTGATGGCATCCTGCCCGTATTAAGGGTTGAACAGGCTCTGACCAAACCGAACGTTCAAAAAAAAATAACGACTACGTTAATGAACTAACGCTCAAATATTGAAACTAGAAATACGAACTAACCCTGATCCAATGAAAGCACAAAACAAGAACCCGGACTTTTAAGTATTAAAACTACAAACAAGAAAAGACCTCAACTATTGAAATGTAACGATATATTATATGTTCAAAACATATGACTAAAATGTATGCTTAAATCTTTTTAATGTTTAGCCGTTAAAAGATAAAAATAATAATAATAATAATAATTTATATATCGTTATTATATTACATGTAACAGTATATATTCTATATGATCCGGATAAAATTTTTGCAACTGGCGTGCAATTATTTTATTACAAAATACCGTCAAAATGGAATTACTAACATGACACCATTCATTCAAGAATATTTAGGGATTAGAATTTAGTTACTTGAATCTAAAAAGTCATTATATATCGAAAAACTAATCCTTATTGTGTGTTAAAACATTTACTTATTTTGTTTCAAAATTATTGTTTTAGACGATATCTATACAATTTAATAAAAATGTCACTACAATGTATAAAAACTTTTTCTTACGAAATAAAAGCTTCGTGATTAATGAAAAATTAAACTAAACAATAATTTGACAAGATAAAATCAAAAAATACGAGACAAAAAAGGTATTTAGTTTTTAAAATAAGTCTCTTTAGGTAAAGGTTAGTAACAAGTAAAAAATCATAACAAATTTGTACAAGGGGTGGGATAACCTCACCCCCCCATATGGTTATCTCCACCCCCTTTTTTAATTATTATTATTACTAATTTTTTTTTTTTTTTTTTTTTTAGTTTTATGTTATTTTATATATATAAAATCTTATAATTATATATTAGTTTATTAGTTATTTTTGTTTGTAAATTTTATTTTATATAAAAAGGTATACTAAAATAATTTAAATAAAAAAAACTAATAATAAAATCTAATAAAATAAAATCGTAAATTATTATTTTAGTTATTATTACACAGGTTAAAACCTGTTAAATATTTGAATTATAATAAACATTAATAAATATAAAGTTGTAATTGATAAAATTTAATTGTTTACTTATTAAAACACGAGTTAAAACCTATTAAAAAAATCTTTAAAATACAAAAAAAAAAAAAAAAATTATAAAACAAATATATATTTAAATTTTAAATAAATAAAATATGATATGTAGATAATAAATAAAAATTTCTATACTTTCTATATCTAAAATTAGAAAGAAAAAAATCATATTAGTAATAATGATGTGCTTAGGTGAATATTAGGAGATAACTAACTTTGGTGTAAGATTCGTGGGTTGTATGCTGCCCAATTGGATGTCACTGTGGCCCCGAATCACTAACATTGTCGTTAAAAAAAAATAAAATAATAATAATGATGTGACCCTTGGGGGTGTTGATAACCGAAAAATGGTTAGGGGTGCCTCTATCAACACCCTTTGTACAAACTCACCTTTATAACTACTCATATTGTACACTCACTTACTGAAAATTAAATTCAAATTTAAAGCACTCAAAAGTTAGGTTAATAAAAATTACACATAACATTCCAAAAAAATAGGTTTGAGATAATTATCAATGTCAGAATTCAAAACGCAGTTTTACCCAAACACTTTGAACTGACGATATGCAATGCTAAACAACACGAAGAAAAAAAAATACGAATCAATAACAAAGATTACCATGATCAACACAAGCTAACATTTTCTATAAACAAGTTTGCAATAGGTAAACCTATGACATTGTAAACGAAAAAAGGCGAATATTATTCGATTAAACCGAAGCGAAAAACTCACCATCAGTGAAGGATAGAACACCATTAGAGGTTACACAGAGGAGCACCACCACCACTAAGATTGCAGAAAGCTTCTGCATTTTTAAGATATGAAATGTTTTCTAGTTTAGTGTGAATATGGATCAAGGGGGTATGCACTGCTTATATGTATCTTTGTTGTTATAAATAGGGTCTCATTTTGGATTTAATTACGGTTTTTTGCCATTGGATGCAAACCCCACATATCCCTTATCTTTTACCCTTGTTGTCACAATTTTTATGAAATTTATTTCTTGTACTAGTATTATTTATTCCATAAAAACATATAGAATAATGAATCTTTTTTATATATATGATAATTTTAAATTGAATTAAGGTTTATAAATTCATGTGTATATTTATTACATGTTAAATAATGTCATACATTCATATCCTACTTTGTAGATTACTTTTTGTTACAAAGTAGAAATGTATCAATCTAGATATATGTAGATGCATAGAAAGTTATTATGCCGAATACATATAGAAAAGGTGCGTATGCAGAAACAAGTATGTTTTTAAATACTTGCATAAAGTTAGAAACCGCGACTTAGCAAATGTGTTCGTAAATTTTAAATACATTCATTAGTTCAAAATAAGTCATTAACCAGAAAAAAATGATTGTGTATCGTGAATTTTAAAAATTTTGACCAACTTTTTTAATTAGATTAATTATTTTATCAAAATAATAAGAGCCCAAATAGTAATGAACTAATATTTTAAATAATCAAGTAGGAGTTCGGGATCTTGTCATGAGCATGCTCCAGAGAAGGCTTTTTTTCCTTTCGATTATGTTTTGTCTTAGCTATTTTACTAGTAATTAACACCATAAAATGAAATTTTCTTCTTCTTTTAGTTTAGTTTTTAAAAAATCACTTATTTAATTACCGCGTATAAGGTGGTGGTGGTGGGGGACGAATACATCCTCCACTACGTGGACCACATAGCCGTTTGTGATGTGGAGCACAAAATAGTAATTTCCGAGTGCTTTTATTCTCCACAACGTTAAATTAAATACATCTATTGTTTTTATTTTTCTCTATTTTAGTTAAACAAAGTTGATACATATATAACAAATAGTATAAGAGAAAGTTTTATTGGCTTCGTTGCATATATCCCCGGTACAACCCCCGGTTAGAACTCTTGCATTCCGTGACTTCTTAGTTTGCCACTACTTTGTAAATTCCTTTGTGATTAACTCAGTTTTTGGAATCAATTTTTTACATTTTGGTGATGAATGTCTAATATATTAAGGTATGTTCGAACATATAAAGTTGTAGACCACATGGCCACTAATCTGATAATATATTAGTTGTTCCACTAATTCAAGGTTATAGATTCAAGTCATATAAAAAACAAAAATAGAGATTATTGTATGATGGGTTGTTAATATTTATTCTATAAAAGAAAATGAAAAAGTTCGAACATTTAGTTATGTAAGTTTTACGATGTATAATCCAAATAATATTTATGTTAAAATGAATATATTAGTTATAATTACCACTGAATTTATTGTAATTTTTTATTTTATTTTTATATTTATTGAATATTAAATCCATTATATCTAGAGGTGTCAAAAAAACCCGAATCCGACGGACCCGACCCGAACCCGAATAAGCATATTAGGGTCGGGTTAATTCGGGTTATATTGAAGTTTCGGGTTGATTTGACCCGACCCTAGAGACCCGATTCTTTATAGGGTCGAGTTTCGGGTTGCTTTTATCTCAGAATTCGGGTTTCGGACTTACCCGTTTAACCCGAAATATTGGATAAATAATCTTTTTTTAAAATATTACCCACCTTGGCATATAATATATATAGGCTAGAAGTATGAAAAAGTTTCATACATGAAGCGATGTGACAACTAAAATAGGAAAAATCAAAGGCATATGATATATATAGGCTAGAAGTATGAAAGAGAAGTATGAAATAGTTTCATACCTTAAGCGATGTGGGACAACTGAAGTAGGGAAAATAAATGAAGAGTTATCCCACATCGCTTCAGGTATGAAACTCTTCCATACTTCTAACCTATATATATCATGTTCTTTGTTGGTTCTATTCATCTTGAATTTTTTCAATATATTTGCTTTTTACATTTGTTATATGCAATATGTTTGTTGTAGATTTTTTTGAACTTTTTTAATTGTTGTGGACCCGGACCCGAAATAACCCGACCCGAAAACGACCCGAACCCTAAAACCCGAACCTTTATTAGGGTCGGGTTAGGGTTATAAAATTTTAGTTAAAACCCGAATAAACCCGACCTGAAAGTTGCTTATTAGGGTCGGATTGACCCGAATAACATCCCTAATTATATCAAATAATCTGGTAAATATGTTTTTATTAATGTATAAGCTAAATACGGTGTAATAAATCTATGTGGCATGTCACGTAATCGGTTGTGGAAAAAAAGATCGAATATGTACTATAATTAGGGTTTAATTGTTTATAACTCATAAATACTTTAAGGATTTATCACTTCTAGATTATTAATTGTAAAAACATTTACTCTCTAACCAGTTATTATAAGCCTACCCGCAGCCGGGCGTTTTAGCCCGCGTTTTACCCCACGTCGTTATGGCTGGGGGACGGCGTTGCCTGAGCAACGCCGCGTTTTGTGTTTTTTTTTTTTTTTTTTTTTTTCGAAGACCGTTACAAAATTTTAAAAAAAAAATTCAAATCTTGCCTAAACGGCTATATTCAAACGGTTAAAAAAAATTTTTTTTTTTAATTTTCTTTTTAATCTTTTTTTCCTATAAATACACAATCACAAAACCCAAAATATTTACACCAAACCATTTCTTTCTCTCTACAATATTCATTCTATCCACAAAACCCATAAACACAAAATATTTACACCAAAATGTCTTTGACGCACGAGTTTGTGTACAAAAAAGTGGCATGGTTCACGTCCGAGTTGGCTAATAGTAGTCGTCAAAGTAAACAATCACTCCGAGTGCAAGAGCAAGTTCAACTTAATCCAATGATAGTAGAAAAAAGTCAACTTGTGTTAGTTATCGTTTCCGAAAAAATCAACTGAACCAACCGCCTTTAATCGAATCCCAAGCCGATTTAAAGTGATTTCCGCCCTTTCGCAGTTGGCATTAGATCCCAACTTTCGAAACGGCGGAAATCACTTTGAATCGGCTTGGGATTCGGTTAGAGGCGGTTGGTTCAGTTGACTTTTTCGGAAACGATAACTAACACAAGTTGACTTTTTTCTACCATCATCGGATTAAGTTGGACTTGCTCTAGCACCCGGAGTGATTGTTTACTTTGACAATTATTATTATGACGCTACTTGGACGTGGACCATGCCACTTTATTTGCCCACAAACTCGACAACGTTAGGTTTTTTTATTTTATGTATTTGAATTTTTTTTTATTCTTTTGTATTTTTATTTTAATTATTGTATTTTGTTTTGTATTAATATTAATAATGTATTAAAAATAATATGAGAAAAAGAAAGAAATGAAAAATAAAAAAGGTGGTGGGTCTCAGATTTTGATGTTATGGTTGGGGGGTTTAGTGGTGTTATGTTAAGTTGGTGTTATGCTGACGTGACAGCGGATAACACCAAAAATGGTGTTATGAATTGGAGTGGTTAAGCTGTTAAAGTATCCCAAATTTTTTTTTCCACTTTTTTCATAGTAAATTTCAATATATTTCATGAAGTTTGTAAATACTTTCAGTATCCATCCTTAATTTCCGTTTACGAAATTCGCCCATGATTTCGCATTGGTCTTTAACTTTTTAAACATTACTCCATTCGTCTTTCAAAAAGTGTTCATTTTTCAATTTATATTTGTTTTAAATTTATTGTAATGTTTTTAAATATAAATAATTAAAATATAATATCATTTTGACTTTTAATATTTTTAACTTTTCAAACTTTAAAAGTAATCGACGTCTTTAATAGATGAGCAAACTAGATAATCTAATGAAAAATATATTATTAATTATACTTATCTTATTTCAACCGTTTTTTATTTTCAGACATTTTTTTTGGGACGGAGGGATTAAAATTTATCCCTTAAACATATTATATGACCATTTTAGCTTTTATGACTCATATTTTTCATACCTCAAAATTTTCACTATATTATATTTTGGTCCCTCAAAATTTCAGACTTTTAGATCTTGAAATATTATAAAAAAATAATAAAATAAGAGACGATATTTATAAAATAAATAAGTTAGAGACGAATTGAGTTTATATACAAACCAAATCGACTACCTTTCAATAGACCTTAAAAGGAAAAATCAAAATAGAATAATCTGACAACTAATAATAACTTGTTACCAGGTCAAATTGTACATGATTTGACAAAACATAAACTACATAAAGTGTTAGACAATTAAACTTATAAGAGTAGATTACATAAATTGTTTCTAATGTTGATTAAAAATATGGATTTCGTCTCTAATTTTAAAAAGTTGTATATATCGTCTAATTTTAGAAGCTAATTACGTTTTGTGTCCCTAATCTTTTGTGGGCACTCGAAATTGGGGCAAACCTTAGTGACGAAATTCGTAATTGGGGGTAAACCTTAGTGTAACGACCGAAAATGCAAATGTGACTGAAGTCGTAATAGTTTTTGGCTAAAGGACTATTTTCGCAAAGGATTTGTGAAAAAGGAGTAAATATGTTTTATGGCATGGTTAGAGGTTATATATGTAAATTTGTAATTAAATCCAGTTATATATATTTTGATGGATGCGAGTGAAAGCATAAAATATGTATATGTATGTGTACGACCCGACTTGAAAACGAAAGGTATAACGTGTTATTTACGTATATATGTTACTTATAAGCCATTTTTAATTGTTTTGGATAGTTTTTATTGAGTTTAGTTGAGTATGTATAATCGCAACTATGGAACGAACCATGTGCTCCAACTGGCGGCTGGGGCTTGGCCAACAGGCGGCTGGTTGGTCTGAGTTGTTAATTATTGTGTTTCGTCATATAAGTTAGGCTTTAACGTTGAAAGTTGTTACAACTTTGTTAACGGGTAATATTTGATCAGGATAGTCGTGAATGGTATTGCTAGGACGCTTGATGGTTATGAGGAAATGGAGGTGAGTACAATATCGTTTTATAAAACGGGCATATTGACAAAATAACGTTTTAAAAGATGTTTGAAACGTGTAAAGATGTTTTTAAAAGTAACGTTGTTGATGAATGACGTTGTTTATGTATAAAGATGTTCTGATCAAATAAAGATGAACCAAAACAAAATAACGGAATCGTGTGGTATGAGTAATATGTGGTTGCCCAAACATGATGATTACGAATGCTTGTAGCTACCCGTATATTTGGATAACAGATGGTAGTAAGCTACCTATAGCCGTAATGTAAATGTGATTTATGTTAATTATATATGATTATATAAATGTTGTTGTTGTTATTTATGCATTATAAGGAGTATGCCTTAGTTTTGCACAAGAGACCTTGATTTGATTACGGATAATGCAGATGCTCGTAGAAATGCCGTGAAACCTAGTGTGAGTAACTAGGTGAAAAGTGCTATCCAAAATACGAGTGGTACACTTAGGACGTTGATGTACCAGATGAGTGATACACTTAGGACGTCGATGGACCAAATAAATGGTACACTTAGGACGTCGATAGACCAGATAAGTTGTGTACTTAGGACATCGATGGACCAGATAAGTGGTACACTTAGGACATTAATGGACCAGATAGGTGGTATACTTAGGGGTGTTGTTTGGAATGATCGGTTTAATCCGATCTAATTAAGTGAATCCAATTGAATTTCGGTTTTTAAAATATGGATCCGAACCATACAAATATCTTAAGATTCGAGATTTGAACCACATTTCAATTCGGTTGGATCAATTTTATATTTCGGTTTTTCTTGTTAACTAAATATACTGTCAATAATAACAATGAAATGTACGTACAATTTAAACAATTGACTTATTAACGTTGTAGTATTGACAATGAATTTAGTTTAGCCCTAATGGGAAGGGTATGTATGTTTACGGTTCAAATGGTTTGGAAAGATTTGGTAAATAGGAATAAAAGTTGAGGTTATTAAGTGTAAAATAGAGCATATAGGTGAGAAAATTAGTAAGGATAAGTTTTAGGTGAATTATATAGGAAATAAACAATGATAAATAGTAGAAAAGTATAGGGTAAAAGTAAAAAAAAAATCATACGAACTTTCTCATTTGTAGCGTTATACTAAAGCAACTTCCGATACTACTTTTATATTACATCAACTTTCCAAATCCGTGGCAATGTGATAAACTTGTAACCGGTTGCCTCCACGTCACAATTTTGGTTACATGGCGTACACATGTCATACACGTCAGCACTCAGGTTATTCCTATAACACATAAATCGGGTCCCTAATTTTAAATCTGGTACCTTTTAACACATAAATCTGGTACACTCAGGTTATATCTTTTATTCAGTTTTGTTCTGATCATGAAGTGTTGGCAAATTCTTTGAAACTATTAAAGGTCATACCTTCAAAATCCACATCGTCGATAATATATTGTTTACCTCGTGCATACCTTAGCGGATTTGGTAAGAATATACCATTATGATGCATAGAAACGACGAGATTCTCCTTTATTTTCTTCATGATTGAAGCAATTGGGGTTGAATTAAGGTTTGGGGGAAATGTTAAATTAGGGTTTCAATTCGGTGTAAAATGATGTAGATAATACGTGGAATTAATAAGAGTAAAAGAAAGAGAAAAAAAAAACGGTAAACAAAAAATTTAACAGTAATCAGTAAAAAGTCAACGAAATTTTGAAATTGTTTATCACATAGTGATAGATTCGGAAAGTTGATGTATTATAAAAGTAGTATCGAAAGTTGGTTTCTTATAACGCTACAAATAAGAAAGTTTGTATGTTTCTTTTGACTTTTACCCAAAAGTATATGCAAAATAATTAGATAATTATGTTATATAATAAGATATATGAAAAATAGGTAATGATAAATTATTGTTCGGTTTATTTGGATTATTCGGTTCATATAATAATAACCGAAACAATCCAGAAACCAAGATAATATTTCGGTTCTCGTCCAAACCAATCCAAAAATCCGAACCTTTTAGTCTGATCCGAATTATCCAATTGGGCAATTAAGTTATATCCAAATAGTGAACACCACTAGGTATACTCAAGACATTAATGGACCAGATAAGTGGAACACGTAAGAGATCGATGGACCAAATAAGTTGTATACTTAGGACATCGATGGACCGAATAAGGAAAATACTTAGGGTATCGATGGACCATATAAATGGGATGCTTAGGGCATCGACGTACCCAGATAAGTAAGTAATTAGGGATTGATGAACACTAGTAATGGAAATAATAAGTGCATTGTTTGATAATTAATTACGAGACGAGGATTAATTTCATATCCATTTATATGTATATAGTGATATTATTGATTAATATATTTGCTTACTAGGTAGTTGGTATGGTTTGGGTTAATAAAAAACTAATTATTTATATCAAACGTTTTCATAGTCTTTACTAATAAATTATTGTCTCGCCAACTTTAGCTGATGCTCTTTCCCAAAATGATCTTTTGCTCGTAGGTGGCTTTAGACGTGTTTGGTGAGGCGGGATGTTTTGGGGTAGCTTGTTGTCCCTGTCTATTATGAGATTGTCAACTTGTTTTATATTCAATATGGTATGACATAAGCTTTTTAACGTAACGAATGGTTTGATTATTTAATAGTTTTATGAACCGTTAATCACGTTTTATTAACGTTTTCCGCTGTGATACTTTTGAAAATATAATTTTTTTTTTTGTTAAACGTGATTTTTGAAAACCAAGTCGTTACACTTAGGGACAAAATCCTTAATTGGGGATAAACTTTGGAACAAAAAAACGTAACTAGTTTCTAAAAATTGATAATTTATGTAACTTTTTAAATTTAATGACGAAATTCGAAATTTAAAATAAATTTTAGAGACGGTTTATGTAATTAAATCAACTTATCTAATCAAAGTTTGACATATATAATAGAAAGTTTTTAAAAAATGATACAGATCAGAATTTAAAATTACGATACATATAGTAACAATTTGGGTATACGATTTTGAAATAATTCTTGCATTAAGTAATATCAATGTTCAACAAACACATTAATTACGTTTATATTTTGAAATAATCAAAATAGATTATGAGTAATAAGTCAAGGATTTCGTGAGGAATAAAATCTGTTTATAATAAGGTTTCTCCCCTCCCCCTCCTTAATTATTATCATTTCTACAATTTTTGGAATCAAATTTGATTGGCGTAAATCTTCAACTTCACACATTTTGCATTTTTGAAAAAAATATTTTAATCCCTAATAATGGTTATCTTTAAATAGGTGGCAATTTAGGTCAGATTCAGGTTGATAGGTTCGCGTTGATAAGTTGACGGGATGAAATTACTCAATCCAAATCTAACCAACTATCATAATCAGGTTATCATGTTCGAGTTAGCATGTTGTCGAACCCAAACCTAACACATGTAACTCGTTTATTATACATATTGATGGGTTGACGAGTTGATTTCAAGCCAAACGAGTTGGTTTCGTGTCAATCGGATCAATGGCTTTGATTTATGAATAAATTAAGATGTTTATTTCTATTTTTACAACTATAACGTTGAAATAAGATAATACATAAGTTTAACTACTAACGTTGAAATAAGATGATATAAAAGTTCCTAAAGAAAACATAAGAAAAGTTAAATTATAATAATTCAAATTAAAATAAGGTGTTATTTTAGTTAAATATGGTATAATATATTTTAAATGTTATATATTATTATTTATAACAAATACTTTATAAAAGTTTTTGAATTGTTAGGTCGACCTATATAACCAAATGACCAACTCGAAAATACTTCAGCTTAGCAGGTTTGCTGGTTTTTGGATGAAAATTATATAACCTAATCTGTTAATTTTCATGTAGGTTTTATGTCAGATTTCATACCATGTCGAGTATTATCACCCCTAATATTTCTAGACAAACTAACCTCATATTACTTTACTTCCTAATATTTCTATCTTAAACACATCTTTTTTATCCATTCACTTTTTTAATTTAAACACTATTTACACTACTAAAATACCAAAAAAGAGAGAGAGAAAGAGAAGAAGTTAAGATAAAGATAGCGAATTGGCGGCCTTGGCCGGTTGAACTCGACAAAAAAGGGGAAGTGGAAATTGTGTGCAAGGCAAAATAAAGGGGATCTTGGCAAGGCTACGATGATCATTTACTTTGGTCTCATAAATACATTAGTTGCGTCGATAATAGTTTAAAGTAATTTTGTTAACAACTAAGTTTTTTAACATAGTTTCTACTAAAGTGGTTCGAGTAAACATTATTTGTTAGAAATTATAAAAAATTTCTCTTTTCTTCTTTTTTGAAAAAAATGGTAATCAATATTTTGGTTTGTCGAGTGACAGAAAAATAAGAATGTGTCTAACATTCAATATTTAGAATATAGAATATAATAGTTGTTATTGTTAGAATATATTTTTTAAATATATTGATAAAAAAGTGTAACTTTTAGCTAATAATTATGTATATAAAGACTTTAAATTAAAATAAAACCGAAAAGTTTTAAGAAGTTTTTTTCTTTTTGTAAACTCGTAGTAAGTGCATAAAAATTAGTAATTATAATTAAAATCAATGTGTCACATAATTTTTTTTATGATTATCTCATTAAGTTAGTTTAGCTCAAAAGGGTATTTTATTTGTTTATTGGACTAAATGAATGAGAATGTAATAAACTTTGTCCAATTTGCTATTGTGTGTATTCAACTATCAAAACCTATATTGTGTGTATTTAATTCTTATTTTTTCACAGGTGATGTAACGAACCGGATTAAAGCTGACGTGTAACCAGTTTAAATATAGTACACACAATAACAAAATAATAAAAGTTTGTTATATTTTCATACACGTTTAATTTATTTACTTTCGGTTTTCTTTTTAACTATTTTGAATAGATTTAAATATGAGTTGCATATTTATGATTTATCCGATAAATGATTGTGTAAGGGAGTCTCTTGGGAAAGCAAATCCCATCCCTGTAGATCCAACAAGAAACCTTGGAAACCAATAGTAACAATACACACATCAGAAACTCCAACATCTTAACTTGTCGTATTTCATTTCATGGACCCTCCCTTCTCATCTATCCTATATACTAGCTTAGTTCCCGTGTGATACACGATAGCCAAAATTGATTAATCATGTTATCATTGTTTAGAGTTGGTTGATTCGTACAATTATAGTCGTCAAACTTTTTCAGTAAGGATAATTCTTAAAATAGATAAGGTTAATTTCAATTAAAATAACATAACATTAACTAAAAAAAAGTATTTCTAAGGCAGTGTACTAAATTTATGAAAGTTATGTTAATGAAAACCTGATTCACACATACGTACATATAAACAACTTTTTTGATAAAGATGCAACAGAATATCCATGACACGATTAGAAATTATAACGTTTATCTTATTAGTTAGAAATAAGTGCTTAGTATATTTTATTAATCATAACATTTATCACGTTGATGTCGATCATAAGTCTTAATGGGTCAAAATGCTAAATTGAGGTAAAGTTTTGGCTTTTCATAATCACAAACCTAATGGTTTTGATACATGGACATTCCATTGCATATAAAATGGTCAAATGGGTCAATTTAAATGCTAACTTTCACTATAAGCTTTCTTATTTCCAAGAAAAACATGCATACAACTTCAATTATGGTACCCTACTACCCTAGTTTTCTTTTAAATTTAAATCAAATTCAATTTACATACAAAATATTTAATTATTTAAATGAATTATGACATCACATTTCCATAAGCTATCCTATGTGTACAATCTTATAATTCGACACATCAGTCTAATGACGTCATCGTAGACTCCCTTTTATTAGATAGAATAGATTAATAGGTAGAAAAAGTTTCTAAATTAAAAAAAAAAAAAAAAAAGAATATTGTAACAAAAAATCCCGGGACCAATCATGTATCGAATTTGTCAATTTTAGGGTGTGTTTGTTTCGGCTTATGTAATGAACTTATGAGTTTATGTAAATTTTGATAAGTTTATAACCCCAATTTTTCCGGCTTATGAGCTTATCAAGTTGAACTTATGAGTCTAAATAAATTAAAAAGTCAACTATATAAGCCCATAAGCCCGTTATATAGACAGAAACAAACACCCCCTTAGCAAAGTTTTTGCATTTGTAGTGATCTATATTCTATACATGTACTATCCTAGTTATTATGATTGTAATAGTCATTTGAGAATATGTATTGTATTACACTTTAAATCTTCTTCAATTTTCACTTTACAAACTATATTATTTTGTTGAAGGCATCAACTAAAGCACTAGAATGGTTGCGTTCTTAAGCTTGTTGTGACCCTCCATAACCGTTTGGCCACCCCTCAACTTGAGTGAGTTGAGTTGTGGGTTTTAAATTATTGCAAACACGTATGGTGCCGTGAGGATACCATTTCCTCGCCGCAAGTAGGACAAGATGAAATGAGGACTTTTATAGAAATGTGTCACATGTCCGAATCTATTTTCACTCCCAGTTAGTTTCCAAAGCACATGAGATCATTGTCTCGGAGTCAGTTCTTGAAAAAAAATCAGTTGGATCCAAATCAATCACGAAGTCACGGTTACTCCCCGGATATAACATTTTTGCATAAAATCATCACAATTATTGATAAAATAAAGATATTTTCTTTAATTATATAGAGAAAAACATAAAATGGGGGAAAGAATCTGTTGGGGTGAAGTGATATGATGGATAACTTAAAATAATAAATCATAGTTTGGTTTTGTTTTAGGAAAATAAACCTATCCTTCATTACTAAAAAGCCCTTTAATTTGTTGCCCTTTCCCACATGCTTTTATGTGCACCTGTCTTTTTTTGTCTTTTTATATCCTTAGGCGAAGTAACGAATAAGCCCTCGTGCATGGCAAAACCTTTTCACCCCTCTATTTTACGTGGGTTATACGTATATCTTTTGTATCTATAGATATGTTATTTTGATATTTTCTAATATTTATATTTAGGAAACTCTATATGTTAAAGTATACGTGTGTGATCTAAACCTTATTTTTTATATGTTAATTTAGTTAAAGGAGCTTTTGGAATGTGATGAACCCTTAATATAACTAGATTTTTCATATTCCTATTAATCATCGATCAAATTTTATTCTTTGATCAAATGAAATTACTAAAAAAAACACCTTTCTTATAGTCATTTTACTTGGTTGAACCATCGTCTTTATATTTGAAAGATTACAACGAGTTTTTAGAGTAAATTTTGAGAATTAGCAACTATACGTGAAATATAGATACAACGACCATTATTATTGTATAGACAGATGAAATCTGTTACATAGGATATATAATTAAGAAGATGAAATGACAAAAAATGTGAATTTTGTAGGAAAGATTAATAGGATACAAAAGGCACATGGATATTGAAATGAATGTTGGGTAGATGAAACACACATCTGGTGGGGGTACCCATCTTACATAAATATATAAATATGGAGATCATGTTGTAATCAATAGATAGAAGGTGGTGTTTGTCTATGGACATTCATCAAAGTTTTAGAATAATTCATTCTTACCCTTAAATAACTCCTCAAGATCTGATTTCTGACCAACTTCCATGTGATCATATCCCCAATTTAATAACACTTAGGGGTGTTTCTTTAGGCTTATACAAGTAGCTTATTGCTTATTAACATTTCGGCTTATGTTTTATAAGTCCAGATTTTTCGGCTTATATAGCCGTTTATGTGCTTATTAATGTTTATTATGACATAATAAACAATAATAAGCCCATAATTAGTTACATAAGCCGGAAAATTCGGGCTTATGAAACATAAGCCGAAATGACAATAAGCCATAAGCCGCTTATATAAGCCCAAACAAACACCCTAAACAACAATTCACTTCTTTAGTTATGTAAAACCACATATATCAATCAATTACATGGGCGGAACTATATTGAATCGAGTGGGTTTAACCAAACCCACTAAATTAAAAATATTTTAGAATTTTAATGTATTTTAGTGTAAATTTACCCGTATTTAGTATATGAACCCATTGATTTTTACATTCAAACATAACTAAATCCTAATCCTGAACTCACTCAAGAATATTCTTAGCTCTGCCTCTGATCGATCATAAAGAGGTATTAGAATGAGTGGATCATATAAGTCGAGCTACGTATTACAACGAGTGATATTTATATGGATCGAGTTGAGTTGCTTCATTAACATCTTATTTTTAATTAATTTTGTATATAAGTTGGTGTTATATAGCTTTGATAACTATAGTTTTTAGTGAGGTAATTAAGATCGTAGCGATAATTGGTTAAAGTATAATGAAAAAAAATACAAGTTTGAATTAAACATTCGATTTGTTATTTGAATACAAGTTTGAATTAACAATATAAACAACATATTTTTCTAAAAAAACATTTAACACACATGACTACGGTTTTGAAAGGCTAAGAGATCTCGTGGAATTGAATGTACGACTTACCATATGTATAACCAAAGGAACATTGTATTAAGATTCCGAAAAGTATTGCAAAAGAGTAGGAAACTGCGAATCGATTATCATCATCATCATCATCGTCTAATCGATCTAACATCAAGTCACAGTCACACAAAACATAATGTTACATGATTTGGTTTTTCACGTTTATTTATTTATTTAGGATCCTAAGTTTGTCCAGCAGTTTAAAAATTAATAATTATTTGTGTTGTCTTTATTCCTATTTGGTCGGCAATAATACAAGGGTCTTTGTTGTGGAATCAAGTCCCAAATATTATGTTTGTTTATGCACATAACATGTTCTAATTACACTTCAATTATTTGTACTAATCAGTTACCATGTTGTCACTGGTTTTTCTGTTTTATAATTTTTTTTTATTGTACAACTAGATCATAACTAAAAATATAATTTACAAAAAGAGTTGATATGGATCGGTTGGGAACGACTTAGCGGTTTAAACTTCCTAACTCTCCGGCGTCTCAAAATGCACACAATACACAATTACATACGGTAAGCAAATGTAATGTGAACGGTGAATTTTAAGCATATGTAAACACATCTTTTTCGTAAGTTTAAGTTAGCATGTTGTAGTCTATAAAGATCTCGATAGTTAGTGAGGAAACGTGCAATTATTAATGCATCATTTTTATGTAATACGTAGTAGTTCGGTAAATATATGTGTATTGAAGCTCCACGATACTTGTAACCCCGACATGCTTTTTGCCATACCGTTAAAGTTAACGTACGACTTTTCTTGTCACCCCCATGACTCGTGTTTTTTCATCCTCTCATAATAATTGTTGGTAATAAAGATAGTATTCCAGTCTATTTTAATATATTAAAACATGTATAGAATGATATAAATTCAAAATAATTACCTCAAAATATTGGGGATATATTTATCAATACTTCTGGCAGAAAAAAAAAACAAAAAAAAAAAAACAAAAAAAAAACTAGGTTATTGCAATTCTTTGAATTATTAACAAATCCAATTGTTTGATGATTCGGTCTAATTTCTTTTACGTTATATCATTATTATTAAGATTTTGACCGGTAAGTTATTATATTTATAATTAGACCTTAGATCTGTGTATATACACGGCCAATTTCAAATTCGTTATTTTTAAACCTATTGTATTACCTTTTTGGTAATCTATTGAATAATGTTGCACCTAATAAATAAAAAATATGACCAAAGTGAACAGAAAAAGAAATGGAGAAAAACAAAGATTTTTAGTTAAATGGTGGAGAGAAATAAATGATTAAATTTAATAAATTATCAAAAATAACAACTAAATGTACCTAATTTTTTAATTTTCTTTAGTAAGTTAAATATGTAAATTTATATAGTCGCGTGGACATACGATCAATTTAAATTATTATTTTCTATAAGTTGAATATTTATATTTGATATTCACTTTTTATATCAGATTTAAAAAGTTATATTTATTAGATATGTCCACCATTTGAACAGTACCAAATTGCACAATTGAATAATATGAATTTGTCGACATGATTTGTTTATTTGATTTTTTGGATCAGCTTAGATCATAATCGAATAGTATTTTAAATTTTAAATTATTTTTTTGAGTTCATAAAGTAAAACTAAATATCAATTAATAAGTTAAAAAAATATTGTTGATTCTATTGTTTGTTTAGTTTTTTAGATGAGATTAGATCATAATCGAAGAGAATTTTAGATTTTAGATTGGTTTTTGGTTTCATATAGTAGAACTAAATGTAAATTAATAAGTTAAAAACATATTTGTTGATCTAATAATAACAACACAAAAAATATCAAACTATTATTTAATAACAAAAAATAGCAAGTCATTAGGTTGTATTTTGTAGAATAAATATAACAAGCCATTAAATTGCATTTTGAAATTTTGAATAATACTAAACCATTAAATTCCGTTTTAAAAGTTTACAAAGTTAAAACCTTATTTATGTATCTTTGGAAAAAACAAAAAAAAGCGATTGATAAAAAAGTAACTTTTTATTTTTATTTAAAAATGGGTTGTTATTATTATTATTTTTATATCAATAAGGGGTTATTATTATTATTTAGTTAAACTGATTAATAGAAATGATTCTTGTTTATATTTAAAAATAAGGGGTTTATGAAAGATTATTTTTTTTTATAAATACGGGGTTTAATATAAAGTTTGAAAGATTGTTGTGTTAGGAGAGAAATTATTTAGTTAAAGTGATTAAAAGAAAGACCTAGTTAATTAAATTGATTGAAAATAAAAGATTAAATCGATTTCTTAACAAAGTAATCTTGGTTGCTAATTTTTAAGAAATCCCTTTCTATATGTATATTAAGATTTGTCGATTTGGTCATACTGCAATTCTGAAATGCAGGGGTGGATTTTGGAATTATACAAGAAAATAAAATGTAAAATAATTTTTTATTTTTTATAATCATTTGAAATAATATTAGCCTAACCAAATGTATAACTTTTATTTTATTTACTTGTTAAGTCAAAATTTATTTCTATAAAGATGAAAAAAATAGGTAGAACTCTCTTGTTTTATATTTTACAAAATATAAACTTGAGTCTAGTTCAAAACCCATAAACCATATGAAAAACTGTCATAATTAATAGGCTTGATTAATGGGTTTAGTTTACCCAAATATATAAGGAAGTGTTGATAAGTCCAGTACAAAGTTTTTTTTTTTTTTTTTTTTTTTTTTATCTTGCTTATAAAATGAACCTAATACATTACATACATATAATGAGATAGATGCATTCATGCATTCAATCGAATGCATTAGGTCTATTTATAGATCTTAGAAATTAGGTCTTTTAGTCATTTCTTTTCTATCTTAATTAATATACCTAATTTGGAAGTCTACAAACTATCAAGAATATGTTTATTTTTTATTTATGTTGTATAATAAAGTATTTATAAATTTTTAATATTTATGTCTCAAATTATCAGGAAACTTATATTATAAAATGAATTTTGTATTATGTTTGATACGTATTAAAAAAAAAATGCAGAGATAAACATACATTTCTATAATCTTTAAAAAACATTCATTATAACAATCGAATACAATCATGAAAAAATGGTCATTTGATATAACTAACTGAAATAAGTTAATCCTAATGGACTAAAAGATTAAGAGTGTATAATTATTACAAATAAAGAGAAAATATCGGAATTTGTTAAGAAAATGTATCGAAATTTTGTTAATGGTCAGAATAGATAATGTTATCCCATAATTCTACTATATTTTGAGACGAACGATAAAATATCGAAATTCGTTAAGACAATGTAAATTGTTGAATACAACCTTTTCACTGCCCCAACATCACACGAACCAAAAACTATTACATTCGACTTATTTATCACGAAACTACAACAAACTGGTTAGTGCATATAAATAATTCTTTTTTTTGGCATGAAAGGATACACCGAAAACCATTAGTCCATAACTTTTTTGTGGCTCAAAAGGCCGGAATAAAAAAAATATCACCCATTAATTCTTTTTATAACGCGGAGTACCGAAAAAGAAATTATTAGATGATAAATCTAAATAATTATTAGTGGGTTTAAAGGGTTGGATTTGAAATTATTAAAAGTGTTATACTTAATATATAGCCAGAATTAACGAATAAGAAACTATTGAACTCATTGCCATATCAATAATTCATTTCCATCCCGAAAGGTTGAGCCGAAATCGTGACCGCATAATTTATTTTGGCCCCAAAGACCGATCCATAAACCATTACTCTCACGACATAAATCACGAAACGAATTGGAAACTATAAGAAATTATTATCGCACTATAATTACAAATTATGTCTCTTAATTGTATCTATTTTGTAATAGTACGTTTTTTTAATTTAAACAGTGAGATTAATATTTATTTTGGAAAATTTTGATACAATTTAGCCTAATTTAAATTCCGAAAACCAATAGGTCAAGTCTTCACTCCTCACATTCTAATATTTGATATTTGACAAGATAACATATCCGAAACCAAATGCCAATGCAACCTCTTCTGGATGTAACCAAGCCTTTTAGAAGCAGGTTCGGGACACATATCGATGCAATTTGTGCAACTCTAACCAGTTTAGTGTTCCTACTGTGTTTGAGTTCTATATTTGGAGTATACTACATACTAACGTATATGTTGAAACCATACCAGTTCGTCAACAGCTGGCATAATAAAATTCGACACATCAAAAAGTATCGACCCTGTTAAGTTCAAAATATATGTACATGACTGTATTTTCTTTCATATGATTGCTCATATACCAAGGTCTATAAAGAAGCATGTTGGAACAAATATACAAAATATGTAGCTCTTCGTTACCTTGGTTCAATTCACTGTACGACTCAAAAAGGGTGATATCCACCCGCTATCACTTACCTAAAATGGCAAACTCTGTTTGGTTTTTGAAAGCTAAACTTCTTGCACTATACTGCTCCAGCACCCTGGAAGCAGGCTTGAAACGATTTTTAAGGATAGTAATTTCTTCTTCTTGTTCCTGAAATGATAGACGAGAATTACTATAACTTGTACAAGAATAAAATGTGATGGTTTTGCAGTTACCTTGTGCAATTTCTCCCAACATAGTTCCCATTTCTTTTGTTGTGTCTGCCACTCCAATGCCAAATTAAATGCAACAGTATTCGTCTGAGAATAATGAGATGTCGAAACTGCATTTTGCTATGGGAAAAAACAAACGATGAAGATTAAAGAGCGTAAAGAGATATAAAAAAAAACAATACCGGAAAGAGAAACGGAAACTTTCAAATTACCCATTGCTTTCGTTTAACAGTGATATGACCAAAGTACTTTGACGGATGGCTACCAGGCTTCTTCAATAATGGCCGGCCACCAACAACAGGTCTTAAAATTGACACCAGGTTAAAAATTAATGCTCGTACGTAAACAGAAACAAAATATATATTTGTGGCTCGAGTAAATATAAGGGCATCAAGATATAAAATGTACATGATAGTTCGGAAACAAGAACAATCGTTTAAAAAAGTAGCAACTAGGAAACAAACAATAAAGATGACTATCTATTTACACGAAAACTTGATCGACTTAAATAGTTGGCGTCGGCGAATCACTTAATAATAGGAAACAACTAGATCTAGTTAGAAGATAAATTTTTTCTAAATAGGAGCTGATGTGGCAGAAGTTTTGCGAAATAAGCTGCCACATGCAAACCCAAACACAACCACACCCACTTGCCGTTGCCACCCACCCAAAGATGGCCTTCCATAGCTACCTAGGCTCATGTATTCGATGGTTTATGGCTTATGACACATATCATTAAGATATAATCAGGATTTCTCCGGACCACGGGTAATAAAATGATGATTATGAATATATGCCATTCTAAATCGAGTGACTAACAAATATGAGTTGATACCATATAGAATAATAGACACTCTTTGATGCCATACAGGGCTAGAAAAATCATATAATCTAACATAGTAACAAATTATAAAACTCTTAATAAAAATGTTAATCCAAACGTGTATGTAGAATAAATAAAAGCTTGTGAGACATAACTAGGTTACCTTACACCTCCAATCATTAGACATTTGGTATGTAACTCGGAAATGGCAAAGTCTGCCTCATCTTTTGATTTGAATGTCACAAGAGCTTGTCCTGCAACAAAAAGAGCAAAAGTTTGAATATCTCTGATATTTAATTTGCATATATCGTGAAAAGTTTACCATTATACGAGCTTGAATAAGTATTCTCCTGTATCATCTTTGCACTAGCCCTTGTTTTAAAAGCGTCCATAACGATATCCTGATGAACAGGTAAAAAATATATATTGATTTCATGAATAGCTGCATAATATAGTGAAGAATACCACAGACATACCTCTACTTCTGATGACGTAAAGGCTGGACACAAATTCTCGAGCAATACGAGGGATCCTATTTCCTGAGCTTTATGCATCCTCTCCTCCCAAGGCTGGTGAGAAAAAGGAAAAAAAGAACACAAAAGAAATTATTAATAATTTTTCGTAAATATATGTGAAACGATTAACAAATGTGAACGATATAGTATTTATGTGAAAGAGCGAGTCCAAGTTCAGCTAGATTGGATAACTCACTAGCTGCTTAAACCAGTCACTTGTATCCTGCATGCACAAATAGATGTTGTATCTAGGTTATTTAATAGTAAAACAAAGTCGGAAATCGAACGTTGATGGCCCACTAAAAATTTATAGAACGCTTTACCACTTTTGGTCTTTTCGATTGGCTATCAGCTTCAATTCTCTTCTTTTTATCGACTTCAAAATCTTGAAGCTTCCTTTTCTTCCAGTCAAGAGAATCAGATCTACGATATGTCGGTATACCAGCATTTGCAGCAGGAATCTTCCAGATTTTCTGGTTTTCAAATTTGCCACTCACAAAGTCTTCATCTTTAACTGGATTAGAAACTGCAACCCTTTCAAGCTTGGAAGACGTGAATGATGTTTCCGTAACCTCGACATTCACCTTGGGTTTTGGATTAAAAAAACGTCTAACTGCAATTGTATTGTTACAATATAACGAAAAACAGAAGAGTTAGAATGTATAAGTTTACTGCAATGTGTAGCGAAAAAGTAAAAGGAGAAACCATCAAATCCAGCTATCTTGTCTGGAAATCTTCCCGATAATCTGCATTCTCCAACATCAAATGTGCGAGAAAACACATAGTCTGACTTTTTTAATTCTTCCATAGATGCTTTGGGATTTCTTTCGTCTTTTGAGGTACATACCACATTGCATTTCCCAGAAATTGCTTCCTAAAAAGTCATCCAAATTAGCATAAACAGCCATTTTAAAAACGGAATGAAAGAATTTGAAAATGACTATATTACCAGGGCATTAACATTAAAGAGACCGTGCCCTTCACCAGAACCCAAGAATAACTCGTTGTTGAGAAAACAAGTGTTTGTAAACCACTTTCGTACCTCTGTTGGACGGAAATACCACACAACCTTCACCTTCTTTTCAAGGCTAGAGGTCTCGTATATTCTAATAAGTTTACCAATATGTGGTCCCGGTTGACCCTCAACCCACATGTAAACTGAATCATAGAGAAAGTACTCTACACCATCATACGTAAATGATTTATAATATTGTAAATTAAGATTCTTCCCGCCAAGATGTTCCTTAGGACCCCAACTAAACTCGAGGGGTGACATATCTGTAGATTACAAATTCATAAAAGTCAATCATGATCTCTCATGTCGAATATCCATTTAAGAGATACTCGTACAAAGAAAGTATATTTTAAATTTTATTAGGCCGTACGCAAATATCTCTAGTTACTAGATAAGGATAAGTATTCAAAAATGTATCCAACTTTACGCCGAAATCTACAATATGCATACAACTTTAAACGCCTCTTTTGTATGTATTTAACTTTCTATTATCGTAACTGAATATATTCAGGCATACATGACATCCATATAAGTTTCCACATGAGTGACAATGTCACAATATTTGCAGGTTTTTTATTAGTCAGATATATACAATAGCAATATCTGAAAGTTAGATTCATAGATTCATACAATAGAACTATTAAAAATTTGATAAATGATACATACTGTAAAGTTAGCGATATCTGAAAGTTAGATACATTTCTAAACTCTTATCTCCCGTCTCTACTACATTCAAGGCCTTACAAATAAAGGCAAAGTATACATAATACGGAGTACTAAACTTTTATTAACCAATGTAGCTACTAATATAAAGTCCCCAAAATTTAAGAGGCTCTTTCCAATTGCACCTCTCGCTCACTATCAACAATGAATTTGATACACAAAATTACATATATCAATATTTGAAAGCAAATACAGCAAATATATCACAAAACGAAACACGAACAACAACCGATATGATTTACAGAATAAAATCACTGGTAAAAACCTTATATATCGATATATAATATGATCAATAAGCTGAAATCAGTAAATATAACTCCTAAAAAGTTACCGAAAACATTTAATCTAACTAAAATCGAAACTAGAAACCCTAGATATTGCTATAAATGTATATACATCAAATTATATAGTTTTTTTTTTTTATTCTAAACAAATGTATATGATAAAATACTGATGAATTAGCTTACCGGAATTCAAACCTGCATTTGAAAAATGGCGATGAAAAGTAGAGCGAAGAAAATGAAAATGAAAATGAAAAATGATTTGTTTGTTTGTGATAATAAAGATGGATGAGGACTAAAATGCGCTGGGGGTGATGAGTAAGAGGTCTATGAGGCTAGTTGCCGAATGATATGAAGGCCGTACACTGTGTGTGAGAGGAGTGCATGCAGTTTTTTTTTCACGGTTTCTGGGTTTTATAAGGCTGGTGTGGACTGTGTGTGTGGTTGGTTTTACTAAAACTAAATTACGTCTACAATATTTTATTTCCTTTTATTTTTTCCTTGGTTCAAATAATTAATATTGATTTTCTAATTTATTAAATCATATTCATTTCGTTTCAAAACTATTGTTGAAAAAAATATATAGTTTATAAAAACATAATTATTATTTATTTTTCTTTCTTACTTTTTACAGAATTATGATTTTAAACTTAACTAATTAATTAATGTTTTATATAAATATATAATAATAATTTTAAATTAGAACAATATGATGAACTCAAACAAACTTTTCTATCTATATTTAGTAATGGACAATTAATTTAGGACAACCGAAAAATAAAAGATAGATAATTAATATGGGACGAAATGAGTAATATATTACTTTCATCTTCCGGTCTAAAAAAATATTTTAAAAGATAAACAGTCAAAATAACGTACGTTTAATTAAATATTTATTTTTTTATTTATTAAATTACGCATTATGTTTATGCTTTTAGGCCCATGTCAGCCTCAGTCTTATATCATCCACTTCTTTCAACATTCATCAACTCTTATAATTAAAGGTGGAGATATACGATGTGGTGTTCACTCAAAGAGGTCATCCTATGAGGATATCCAGCTAAGTAACTCGACAAACTCTTTACTAGTACGCCCTATGGTCTAATGAATTTGGTTGTCACTTTTTTCTTTACTTAATCCTTCATATATGATAATGTTATTGGATTATTAATAGGCTTCTAATATGACTGTACGTGAGTTGACTCGTTAATATAAAATTATAAATAAAAGACTTTTAGATAAAATTGAAAATAATTAGATTGTGTATTGTAATACTCTACGTATGTGTTTCTAGTACAATAAAAATGTTTATGTCATGTTATACGTATAACAAGGTTGTTTAAAAGCATGTCTAATCATTAAAGAGTAAAAACAAAAATAAAAATAGTGTTATATTCTTCTACATTAAATGCCTATAAATTATTATATGTGTCCATAATTTTTATCTATCTTCATTTTGACAAATGTCAAACATTTCTTTAAAAATAATGCTTTGAATTTAATTTTTGGAAAGAGAAATTTATATTTGATAATGAGTCAGACTCTACTTTTGGGTAAAAACAATTAGAAAAAAATAAAATATTATAAGTATGTATAAAGTATGTGTAAGGTAGACGACTCCTCATGACTCATAGGCGAGAAATAAGCCCCTTTTTCTTCCTCTTTCTAATACGTATATATAAATGTCTAACAACTTACTAAAAACAAAAAGGAAACATATATATATTTGAGGGATGTTTTTATAAAAAAAAATATTCAATATGTAAAAAAAGTCTGTTTATTAAGGACTCATTATTAAATTTCGTTCAAAACATGTTGCTACAACGAACCAACGCAATGCCTAGAAGGTGCCAGACCTTGAGTCTAATTTGTTCCAGAGCACACCAGATAAATTGAAGTCGAACGACCTACACTGAGATCAGACCACTGGCTATATTCAACTCGTTCGTAAGAATTGGTACTTGTTCTATATAAATAAAGATGAGAAATAGTAAGATAGTTCGGAATAAAAACCTCATCGATAATAATTGTTTATCTCTTGTATTTATACAATCTTGTTTGGGGAAAATAATGTCTTTTGTCAAACCCTTGGTTTGTCCATTGGATAAAAGAATGTCTTCTCACATAACATAAGTATAACGTTAACATAAACTATACACTTTGTTACACTGTTATAAATATATTTTCTTAAGTTTATTTGTCTATACTTATACTGGTATATTATATATTTAAATTTAAATAAATAATTTTTTTAAAATTGCACAGGAATTTATATATGATAGATGATTGAAGCTATGAAAAGGTTAAAGTGAAAGGAATAAAGTAATAAACCGATATACAAAGGGTTGGTGATAGAGACACCCCCAAAATCACATTTTGGTTATCGACACTCCAAGAGTCAAATCGGTATTTTAAATTAACTTTTTTTTTTTTTTTTTAATTATTATTTCATATTGTTTCATTTGTTATATATTTATTTAAATAAATTATTAAACGAAAACTTTTATTTATTTAGTTTTGATGAAAAAAATCAAAAAATTAAGACAAAATGTTATGAAAATATAAATGTTATTACCGGTTATGCGTGTAATATAAATATGATAACTTTCTTCAAATTAAATGATATTCACTTAAATATTACTTTAGTCAACTCAAGATTAATATGATTAGTTGACTAAACCAGGGAATCTTAATCTCGAAATCTCGTTTTATTTTATTTATTTAAAAGTTTAAATTATTTGACGTGACTAAAGTAAAGCAAAATTATAAATTATTTTGAGTTGACTAAAGTAAAAGAAAAAGGAAAGATTCCCTGCTTTTCTGTTTGACGCGACTAAAGTAAAAGAAAAAGGAAAGATTCTCTGGTTTTCTGTTTGACGCGACTAAAGTAAAAGAATAAGGAAAGATTCTCTGGTTTTCTGTTTATAAACGAGCATTTCATTCTCACATTTCATTCTCACATTTCATTTCCTTTCATTGCAATCTCAAAGTTTACTTCGTTTCATTACATTCTCAAATGGATAATAGTTCAGAATTTACAACCGATACGGTATTACATTAACCTTATTTTCTAAAATAACATTAATCTCGTTCATTTAGTAATATATTTGTGTTATATTTACAAATTTTCAATTTGTTTCAGGTGTTCAGTACTCGTGAAGATTTATTTAATTGGGCGCAAAATGTGGCCCCGTCTCTTGGTTATGTTATTGTTACTAAAAAATCAAAATCAAAAAATGGTTACGTTTCTAAAGTTTTACTTATGTGTGATCGGGGTGGTATTCACAAAAGTAGAAAAACTGATAATGAAAATACGTCTAGTAAAGAACGTTTGACAAAAAAAATTGGTTGTCCATTTGAATTGGTTGGAAAATATTATAAGACAATTGATGTCTGGAGATTAAGTGTGAAATGTGCTACACATAATCATGAGCTTGCAGAGTTTATGGAAGGTTATTCATATGTAATGCGGCTAACTGATAATGAAAACACTTTGGTTGCAGATTTGTTAAAGCAGAATGTAAAACCACGTGATATATTAACAACATTGCAGAAGCAAAACGAAAATAATGTTTCTTCGTTAAGAACCGTATACAATGCTAGTGCCAAATTTCGAGTAGCTGAACAAGCTGGTCGATCTCAAATGCAGGTTGTCATGGACCATTTCAGGGCTGATGGATATGATTTTGAATATCTTACAAATGATATCACTAACGAGTTGGATGAATTATTTTTTGTCCATCCGATATCATATATGATATGGAAAGTTTTTCCATACGTGTTGTTCTTAGATGCGACATACAAGACGAACAAGTATACCTTATTTTTCATATAACTTCGATTTAATTTATTTTTCATACTTACTTTTATTTTTAACTTTTCAATTTTTTATGAAACAAATATAATCTTCCATTTCTCCAGATTGTTGGTGTTACTTCAACTAATCAAACATTTTCAATAGCGTTTGTCTTTTTACATAAAGAAAAGAAAACCAATTTTGTTTGGGCATTAACAAATCTAAAGATGATGATGAATGACGATTTTTCCCCGCGAGTTATTGTTACTAACAGAGATTTGGCTTTAATGAATGCATGCAAAACTATATTTCCAGAAGCCAATCAGTTACTTTGTACACGGCACATATCTCAAGCGATTGTTTTGAAAATGGCAACTAGAGTAAAACCGCTTGAGTTACGCGAACGAGTTAGGATCCAGTTGAGCTTATTGGTTGAATCGGTTACACAAGATACATACATGCAAAACTATGAATATCTTGAAGCTTTGTTAATCGATTATCCAGGTTTTTCCTTAAAGCTTTTTTTATTTATTTACTTTGAACATGCTATTTTGAATTACTTAAAATAAACTTAATATTTTTTTCCCAGATATTCTAGACTATATGAATAAAGTATGGTTGAACAAGTATGGTCGAATGTTTCTAGCTATATGGACTAACATGTATCTTCACTTTGGAAATCCAACAAATAACAGAGTTGAAAGCCAACATGCAAAGTTGAAGTTATTGTTAGATTCAGCACAATCTAATATAGACCGATTTGTCTACTTTATCGATCAACTCGTGCAATTACAACACACTGCTATAAAAGAATCACTTGAAAGAAGCAGAATTTTTCGTAGAACTAAATCAACCTTACCACAATTCCAACCATTGTGGGGCCTTGTTTCCAAAAATGGTTTAGATTTAATTTTCGAAGAAATTAACAGGTCTAACGGTCTCAAGTTAGATTATGAAAATTGTGGTTGTAAGTTGCGGTCATGTTTTGGGTTACCATGTGCCCACGAACTTGCAGATTTATTTAATGCAGGTTTGCCAAATCCATTGGAGTCAATTGACATGTTTTGGAGAAAGCTTGACTTGTCATCATCTTTACCCGAAGATTATGATATTCCATTTGAAGAAGATGTTGAAAAGTTTCAAGAAGTCTACACGAAGCAGACACCCTTTGGTAAGAACATTTTTTTGAAAATGATACGAGGAATATACAACAAAAAAACAGATCATGTTCGTGAACCTGCTATCCAAAGGAATACTCGTGGTCGACCAACTTCCAAGGGAAAACAACCAAAAGCAACACAATTTGATCCACAAAGTCAAGATCCACATCGACATAGTTATTCGAACACTTCAAAGGGATTTGATCCACCAAGTCAAGATCCACATAGACACAGTTCTTACACGAATCAAACACGCTATTCACATCCACTACCTGGTCATCGACAAAGCTATTCGGATACTTCAACGGGAATTAATCCACCAAATCAAGATCCACATAGACACAGTTCTTACACGAATCAAACACGCTATTCACATCCACTTCTTGGTCAAATTCCACCTACCTTTCACCCTTACGTCGCACATATAGAGAATGTAAAAGGTGACGGAAATTGCGGATTTCGAGCAATTGCTAATTCCCTCGGCTATGATGAAGAAGAATATCTCCAAATCAGACGTGCTCTATTAGATGAATTTCATTCCCACTATGAAGGTTACTTGAAAATTATGGACGTTGAATGGTTAGAACAAATTCTTCACTCTTTGAGTTTCCCATATGCGTGTCCTGCACCACAGCCGCATTGGATGCTAATGCCGGATACAGGGTTTATGATTGCTTCAAAGTTCGACGTAATAGTTAATTTTTTGAGTCCCAAAGGTAGTATAACTTTTTTTTCGCTTTGGTCTGCTCCTCAACATTTTTTAAGCATCACACTGGCACTCGTAAATGATAACCACTATGTCTCAGTGGAGTTACAAGGGGAATACCCAATGGCTCCGACTCATCCGCACTGGGTTTTGGGAAGATCCGACTGTGCTTCTGGATGAGAAACCTCATATGTTAATCGACAAAAATTGTATCGTCAACTTAACCCTTCGACTTGTGATCCTGAAGGTGTTGATGTAGATGATTAGATAATCTAGTTTGTTATGTTCAATAACTTGTTATGTTTAATTATTTATGTATTTTGTTATGAGTAATGTTTATTTTATTAATATATTTATCTTAAATCTATATTTTTAATTTAAGATCTATATTTTTAATATTAATATAATAATAATAATAATAATAATAATAATAATAATAATAAAAATAATATAAAATAAGGGGGGTGAAGATAGAGAGGAGGGGGGTGAGGTTATCCCTCCACTATACAAAGGTGTGTGAATATATGATAGAAAAGCATAAAATATGGTTTGTTTTCCAGTTTTAGATTTTGTTTTTTTTGTCTTTTTTTATCTTTCAACTAATTTACAAATCAAACGCCTACCAAACTTTTATAGTATAAAGAATAAACTTTTCAATCGAAAACCATTTTAACATTTTTGTGATAGGTAAATTGTTATATAAAAACACAAATATAGATATCAAATCGTGATAGATGAGCATTTCTAGCCTTTGAACATTCAGGATCGGTACGGGTTCAAGTTGAAACAGACTGACCAGAGAAAACAAGGGTTAAATGATGATGTGTTTTCTATTGAATAGTTTCGGATAATTTCAAATCATCTCATTTTTATGAGGTTATAATCTCTTTTAACTAATAAACGGGAGTTTCGGTTGATGTCATTTAGGCGACGTGTCTCTCTCTTAAGCTGTCCATCTAGGACAATATCTTATATGATGATGTCATAAGGTTATGTGTAGTTTTCTTAGGTTAGGTATTTTTCTAATATAATTTGAATTTGAATTTTTAGGGAATACAGGATTGTATTGGAAAACGGAAACATATTGAAGACCAATCTTGAAATTCTCAAGCTTCTCTCTCTCCTTTTCTCTATTCTCTATGCCTAAACAAATTTGAATTTCAAAATTTAGATGCTTTTCTCCATCTCGATTAGTATATCTCTTCCTTCGGATCTATTATCAACAAAATTTATGATCTTTTCCGTCTTCTCCGAGCTAATGAAATCATCAACAGGTATGTCTTTAATTCACTCATTCGTACTATTATTATCATTTGGCATTCAGTTACAATAATGTTAAGTCTACTAATTTAAACCCTTAAAACATGATTAATTTCGTTTACAGATATCTATTAAGCCATCAAATTTTAATAGAAGATGTTTTTAACCAGGTAAGCAAAATTCAGTTCATTTCTATTTATTTATTTTTTCTTTTTGTATTTAGATATGAAACATCTATGTAAATGAGGCATTTTAAGTGTTTGATGAAATGAGTGTTGGATTATTGAGCTAAAGTTATATATTGGTGAACATTAAGTGTTTCTAGATGTGTTTCTGTTGGGGTTACGCATGAAATTCTTTAAATGTTGATTTTGGATATTCTTTTGGTACAATCTCGATATAGGTTTATATTGCAACACTGAAATTACTGCAGCAATTGTTCAAACACCGATAAAGGTCGACTAATGATATGAGGTCTGTTTAAAAACTACAATATTAAATTGATGCTATACATTCACGTAGAAGTGGCGGGATGGTAAGAATATGAGGTCATTTGCTGGTAAACTATATATATTGCTTCTAATGTGAGGGTATAACATAATTGCTTTTAGTCTTGATTTACAAGTCCAAACTTGATTATGTAATTTGTAGGACTTCTATTAATGAAAAAAAGTTTAAAAAGTTTTATATGTTTATATTGTCAATTATTGTTTTCTGATTTAAATTATTGTCTAATGTATGTTTTTATGTATGAACTTGCAGAGCTCTCAGTCCATTGGGTAACAGAAACCAATTTGATGAGTTATTAGAGATAAGGAAATTTTGGAAACTTTATAATTTGATGGCAAGTTGGGCACACGCTTTAGCTGGGTGAGTGTCTTGGGACACCCTTAATGACCTATTTAGGACGGTATGCAACAAAATTTGATGTCTAAAAGTAAGTTCTCATTGTTTGTCAATTCGCCCAATTATAATAAGATCATGTGATTATCTACTTTGTCTGATAGCTATAATGAGGATCTGATTATAACTTTTGATAAGAAGATAAGCCCACCCCTACTTTTTAATTGTGACTAATAGTCAAATACTTATTTTTGCTACAAGTTGTAAAGGGACTTGGAGAGACTTTGGTTGGAGCTTGTCCTGGTCGGGATCTGAGTTTCATTTCCAGGAAATACAAACTTGATTCTCCTAAGACACGCACTATACTTGGGTTAGGTTGATCCACAAACATGTTTTTTGTCCCTTTCCTTATTTTAATAACTAAACTAATGTAACTTACTGAACATCTAACAAAATTTATGTTGCTGTATTTGTTCCTTATCAGAAAAGAATTGTTGAACTTCTTATAGTTGGAAAGGACAAATGTGTCCCAAATTTGCCAAGGGAAAAGAAGATTTAGGAGATGTCTTGTGTTTTTCGCAATGTCTTGCTGGAGATATTGAGATGAAAAAGTGTTTAATATAATGTTTGGTTTGAACTTATAGCAACACTTTCATATATGTTCTTATTATGATGGTCTAAGTGTATGATTATTTATTATTTAAAAGAAATGATATTTATATTTTAGTTATATATTTTATATCTATCTTGGTTTTTATATTAATAAGATCTGATTTCAACATATAAAATTTATATCTATTTTTCGTCTTCAATATAGTTGTTCTCATTTATTGTTTATATCTATTTTGGTATTTGTTTTTAGCATTGTTTATTTTTTATTGATCAAATTGAATCTAATTATTTGATTGCCGAAACATAAAGAAAAAAACATACTCCGTATTTGTTAAGCATCATGTTTTTGTTATGTAATTTATTAAACTAGATATTGGGTTTAAGTCGACGTCAAGCATCATGTATTGTGTATATCTTAAAAGTAGACATATTTATATGAGCTGACACCAGTTTAAGTACTTAGTTTAAGTACTAGATCCTGTTGGTCATTTTTGTTAAGCTTTTTAAAGTTTACGACATCTAAATTGGACATGTTTTTCATTAAGAAGAACAAGGTTGCATTTGGTTATCTTTTTCTTAAAACATTTTAGCATAATTTCTTACACTATCCCGTGTGATATACGGGAACTAAGCTAGTCTATTAATACTCGAGCGATATGATCCATTATTCTCTTGGAAATGATGAATATTGTAAAAGAAGTGGATAGGGATACTTATTGAATTGAATATATAGAAAATGGGTATCCGACAGGCGACAAGTATATGGTTGGAAGTACAGGTTTAGGTTTACTGGTAAAACGCCCAAATTCGACCGTCATCCCTACCTATTTGAATTCAACCATCACTCCAACCTCAAAACTGCTTGAAACACGGAATGTTTTACAACAAAACTAGAAAAACTTGTACAAAAGCAAAAGGAACAGCGAGGATAACGAATCAATGTATCTTCTATAACAAACAATTTGATTCAACAACGGCCATAAAGAACAGTTGACCATTCACAACAGCCTTATAAACAATTTGATCAAACCCTGATGCCAATGAAACAAATTACACGTGAATGAAAGAGCTCTAACGCCCCTTCCGAAACATAGAACCAGGGCCTGGCTCCAGACTAGCTTATATCAAAAATACACAAAAAGGAAAGAGAAATTTGGACTCATCCCCTCTTGAGATGAATAAGAACACGACCAAATCCCACACCCAACAAACCCCTCCAAAATCAAAAAATAAATCCCGCAAACCCCCCACCGAATTTCTTAAATAACCTAATACTAAGATCCTCTAATTGCTTTCCAAGTCTCCCGAACTTAATAGTTTGTTAATGAATGGTAATACAGCTGCAAGCAACGCCTTTGGGCACTCCTCGTGAGGTAAATGGCCACAACCAGATATCGCAACGAGCCTCTGCATTATACACGTAATTTATAAACTTAGTGTATATTGTTTATTTACGAAAAGAGAAAAATGGGGATTGAATATACTCACCGAATTTACAAACTTGGAAGCCATAGCTTGGACAGATTTTAGAGAAACAAGAGCATCTTCAGCTCCAGCTATAACCAAAAGTGGCGTGTCCTCTACGGCTTTGACCAGCAAGGATTCATTTTGTTGTGTGAGGATTGTTTCCGATGACAACTTACCAATCTCATGCAACGCTTCGTCCCAACCTTCTATGCATAGTGGTGCCTGATTTAATATCAAGAAGTAAAGTCGGTGACGTGATTTGATAGCATATTAGCATACATAATACCATTGGCTGCAATTTCGACCCATTCACTAATGAGTGGATTGATTTTGGGTTGTGATTTCCATCAACAGGACAAAAGAGTAAAAAATATCCGAATATTGTCAATTATTAACGCTTACAAACCTCCTAAATCAATTTATTCAAAGATCTAGATTATTAGTTCAATAAAATGGTTTTTGTAATCATACTAAAAGCATTTATATTCATATACATTTAAGGAACTTACAAAAAATTCTAGCGGGTCAACCCAACCCACCCATCTTGCCACCTCTAACACATATTTTTAACCAATAGCAACAAATGGCCACAAATAACAAAAATTAGTATCAATTAACCACAAGCATATAATAGTGTAGATACCTTGTAGAGGCTTAACACATCCATAGTCAGCTTGGTTGCATCATACCATGCCCGTCGGTTAACAACTTGAGAAATTTCTGTGCGAAGTAAAGGACGAACCAAGTGCTTCTTCCCTAAAGAGGTTCGCATCAGTATTCTAGCCAGCCCAGGAACAACTTCTCTTGACAAGTTTGTTGTCAGCAATACGACACCTTTAATAATCACCTGAAAATGAATCTTTTTCAATAATATGTAATACAAGGAGTAAGAGCATTTTCAGCAAATCCATGGGCAGATTTGATGGTTGGTAGAATTTAATTTTACAGAACAAATAAATGTAGATAAACAAGGATCAGCAACTTCGAAATTATATGGCGAAAAATTTATCCGTGTTTTATTTATTTAGATATGTCGAGGAATATATAAAAATGGATTAACTTACATCAACAGGAGTAGGAGATGCCGCAACTCTTTGTGCAGCCTTCAAAGCAAGGAGACCTCCATCATCATGACCAACAAGCACGACAGAAGAAAGTCCCATTTCTTTACAGAATGATAGAAGCATGTCAACCTAGAAAATATTTATATAAGATAAAGTTCAGATGTATGCTTAATACCCGTTATATAAGTACATAAGTTCTTGGTAAACAATATTATTACCTGAGTATCAATCATATAAGGGTTGGCCACATTATTCGACTCCCATTCCTCTCGTTTTGGTCTTGAAGTCAAACCCCAACCAGGACGGTCAAAAGCAGCAACAACACAATTAACATCTCGAGACAAAACACCCATAACATGCCTCCATGAGAAAACTCCCCCTCCAAATCCATGCACCAAAACAATCCCAAACTGGCCGTTTACTTCAGGAACTTGTTCAAGTGAGTGATAAACGGCAGATTTACTGTTAACATTATCATCAATGCCTTCATCTAAACTAAAAATGGGAATTTCTTCAGTGGAATTGGTACTGTCTAATAAAGGAGAATAGAGAGGAGAGCTGTGAATTTGATTGCTAAAGCTCCTGCGAAGATGATATTGGGTTTTGGGAATAACGTTTAACAATGGCCTCTCGAGCATTGTGGAGGATAGGGTACGTGAAGGTGGACTTGGCATACTAAGTTTGTAGTGAAGGGTGAATCCCTGCCAGCTCATGAAAAGACTGTCCGCATCAGCTAGAAATCGAACTGGAAGTTCACTGTCATTGCGACCATGACCCACAGGTTTTCGTCTGATTTCACTATCACTTTTTGGTGTCCTACCAGCAGTAGGAGTTGGAGAACGTGGGACTTTAGCGTAACCAGATGCAAATAAAAGCTTGCCCGATAGAACCTATATATTCAAAATAAAAGCTTTCAGAACACAGTAATAATTGGTAAAAGAAAAGCAAAGCATATCAGTAACTATACGTACTGATTCAGGATCAATTCGGTGAAGCATAAGCTTTCTTCGTGCTCTGCAACTTGTCCGATAAGCAATAACTGTATGCCCAAGAGCAAAAACCACTGAAGACAGAAAAAGAACAGGCATCCCCCATGCCTTCTTCAAGTGAAGTCTTTGTCTTGAAGGGGAAATTGAACCTTCGGCCTCGAGTTGTGAATTGACAGTGAAAACACATACTTTAACTGATAAAAGAAGAACCGAAAAGGCGGAGCACAGTGTCACTGTTCCAAGATATTGTCCATGTGAGATCACAGGACCATCACAGATCATATAAACACCTGCAATCACAGAAACAACGTTATACAACCCTTATTGAATATAGTCCTCAACATATGGTTCACAGTACACACATATGAATTCAGATTCAGAAACTAGAGAGAACATTATCGGGATAAAGCTAACTAATAAATTTCAAGTTGGTTTAGTATTTTGTTCATATTCTGCACATTCTAACGCTTTATCGATAGAACTACCCAATCACTCCTCTCACTGCTATACCTTCTACATGCAAAGAAAGTGCAGTTTAGCATCCTTTTTCTTTCGACTGATCGTCCCATTAAATTTCAAAAAACAGCAATCAATAAAAAAGAAAAGGTAAAAGTAAAACAATGAATTCAAAAGCACTATCCAAGTATCCAGTATCCACACACTTTTTACGCCATTATCATAGCTTTTACTTTTATATGCAACAAATAAAGCGTAAAACTCAATGATTTCAAGTAACCATGTGCTACCAATTACCTAATATTCCGTAGTATCACTACAACAAAAGTTAGTATCTAGACATGTTATCGCACTTTTTAACTATTCAAAACATAACCGTTCAAACTAATAAAGCTTAAATACAATGCACATTACAGTAACTATAATACAATAACACAAACAAAAAACAAAGCAATAATAAAAAAATAAAACGCGATACGAAATGAATACATACATGTAATAACAAGTGATCTAACAATGGAAACAAGTGGAACATCAGTTAACGAAGTCCGAAACGAGTATCGTCTCAAATGCTCCTTAAAACTATAACAATTAACACAAGTAAAGCTGGAAATCAAAACACACGGCACCAACACATCACCAATCGCAACCAAAACCGGTAGCGACAACACTAATAACGACGCAACCATGACCACCATGAAATAAACCGTCCGGATAAATCTCCAGAGTTTCTCAAACAACAGAGTCCGGATTCCGGCAGCCATTGCAGAATTTGGATTGAGAATTTTAGGATTGGAATTGGAGATCTGGGGAAACCCTAGGGGGTGAATTGGACATGGAGGGAAAGGTTAGGGTTAGGGTTTGAAAATTGGGGAAAATTTTTGAAATGATGAATAAGGAGAAGGAGAAGAAGAAGAAAGGAGTCTTGTGGGGAAATTTGACGGAGGAGCTATTTGTGTTGGTTTGTTGTTGTTTTCTTGTGTTTTTCAATTTCAACGAGGGGATTATTAATTTTTATTATTATTGTATTATTTTCCATTATAATAATGGCTTCTTTTTTTTTTTTAATTAGGAAATGAATTGTTTGATTATTTAATTTGATTCCATTTTCAACTTTTACTTTGTTTAAACTTTGAAGTGAATTAATTCAACATGGGATTAAGTTTAATTAGTGTGTATAGTATTGAAAAATAAGGATACAATTGATATCTTAACAAGTTTTGATGATCGTTAGAGTTCATTTTTCTTAATTTATAATTTTTTAAATACGATTTGGCTGATTTAAAAATATTGAGTAATAATTTTAAAGATTTTTTATAATAATAATTTTGTTTGCTAAAACAATTTACCGTAATATTTTATTGTATCTAACCAATAACTATACTCTATATTGAGGTGTCTTGTATTTTATACTAGATAATTGTCCCGCGATAGTGCAGACAATGATAAAATTTAATCATAAATTTTATGTTTATTTAGATTTTAAGTTATTATAAGAAGAGAATGTTACACTTATAATAACATATACACCTTTATGTTAACATATACACCTTTACATTTATACACATTTTTTGATATTTTGTATTTAGAGATTTAGAATAGCAATAAGGTAAATCATAATACAAATGAGCGATTTATAAGTAAATTAGAATTATATTTTTTATTTTAGTGGAGGTGGAATAAAAGAATGAATGTAATTATGTATTGTAAAGGGTGTAAAATGAAAATAATTTTTAATCACATCATTATTCTGATTTAACGGCTGAAATAAAAAAAGTTAACTTATCCAATGGTCCTTACTTCGTCATGTGACATTTAAGGACCATCTTTTATCAAAGATTAAAGATTTGTACTTAGTACAAGTAATTATGAATTGTTTTTATGTTTTATTCGGAGTAAGTTGGTGACTATTGTTGTAACATAATTCTGACGGGTTGTTTTACGCTCCTACGTCACCATGAGTTTAAGAACTCTACAAATATCAAGGATACCCGTTAGAAGGGACACGAGTCTGAAGCCCTTGTCCACCTTGTGACGATCAAGTCAAAACTCTTATAGAAAAGATTCATGCATGTGTATGTGATTGAGTAAAATAGAGATAATGAGAGAAAAGAAGATGTTTACAAGTGAGAATGGAACATCGTATATATAAAGATGAAATTGAATAAATAAGTGTACTTTGAGATGACCACAAAAGACCATTGGGATATCACATTGCTACCGATCACTGAAGTATCTATCGGATAATCGGTTGCATTTGATCTAGACTCGAATTGTGTTCGAACTTGGGTCTGGTCAAAGGTCACGATTCGAACGTAGGCCAACAATGATCAAAACTCTATTTTAAATACAAAACCAACCAAATTACAAGAATTAATACTAAACTTATTGTCTCAAATATTATTGTACCCAATAAATATTATAATATTAAGCACTACTAAGTAGTTTCAAATTCTAAACATATGTAGCCTAAATATGGCTAAAAGGAAAATGTGACTAACCGAGAATTCAATAACTACTCTTGATTTACCATATATGTACTATAAAGACAAATATCCTATCTACAATACAATTCTTTACACTTTTAGTTTTTTATGAAACTCGAAAATGACTCACATACCCCTATGCTAGTTTTATGTATTGCATTAAAACAACTCACATACTCATTAGAATTTGTAAACGAGATTTTCAAGTTATTTTTGAAAAACTTCAACTTTCAAAGAAAACATTTGCATTAGTATATCTTGATTTGGTGTGACGACCGGCTTCTTCTATACAACGTTGGTCAATTTATATATTTTCAAATATATTGTTTCATTACATTTGAGTCAAAAATATATATATTTTGGTTATATCATCTACATTTGAGTCAAAAAATCAGTTCTCCCCAAATAATCAAAAAAAAAAAAAAAAAACCGTCATTGGTTTATCTATTACGCTAAGAACCCATCGCCACTAGCTATTTATAACCATCTTCGTATAGTGTTTTACTTCAATTAGATTATTGTTTAAAAGGGATGTTAAACTTTAGTCTCAACTATTAGACAAACACTAGTATAGAACTTGCGTGATGCAGTAGCGATACAAAATTATTGTTCGATCAAATTTTATTAGAAAACATTGATGATAGTTTCTCATTCATCGGTTAATATATTTGTTCGATATAATAGTTTTTTGTTCGGTCATTCGGACCTTAGAAAATAATTATGTAGTAAGTTTTTATGGTTTGACCATTCGGTTTATAAAACAAATTAAATGGTAGTCATTTCTCAATTTCTTTTCCCTCTTAATTGTCATAATAAACGTGAAGTGCCTACATGTAATAGCTTTTAGTTTCTACTTGAGTTATTCGGACTCTAAAAATAGTTACATATTGTTATTTCTAATAGTTTCACGTTCTATTCTTCAGACATAATAGTAAATAATTCTTGTTTGGGTCGTACAGATAATTAAGCTTGTTTAAGGTCATTTGACTTATTAAGTCCGTTTGGGAGATTGAAATTAAGCTATGTTTTTTTTATAACAACTCAATTTCGTTTTTAGGTTTTTAGTTGCATGGTTTAACTATTTTATATTTTTCTTAAGTTTAACGTACCGAGAGTTTGAAGTTCACATATATATAAATTATTGTTGTCCTCTGTCTTGAGTGTTATGTCAAACTATGAGTTAAAAGGTGACAAAGTCAATATTCTCTTGCTAACGGTAATCAATTCTTTTAATTTTGTAACAGTCATTATTTGATTAGTTCTTTAGTTTTATAGAAAAATTAAACATCTAAAATTTCTAGAAAAAGTTTTTAAAATTAATATGAAATTTTATTTTCTCATTTTTCTTTATTTTTTACTCTTTACATTTCAAATATTACAAATATTTATCTATATATTGGGTTCCATAAGTCGTATTTTACCAACATTATTTGAAAATTGAGATCAAAATCACACGAGTAAAAATCCGAGATTGAAACTAATATTGTATATACTTATTACTTGGGACTAAAATCTATATTATATCATTCGAAGCACACTTAACCCAATAAACCGACATCATTTGAGAAGAAAAAAAAAACATGTAAAAAGTAATATATAACAAAATACATAGATAATACAAAATGAAAATCTCCATTGCCATTTACAAAATAAAATGAATAGATAATACTTTGCAAATCAATATTATTTTTAACAAAACTTGAAAATAGTTATTATTAGACAAAATAGTTAATATTTATTGTTATTGTGGTAATTAAGTACATATCATTTTAAATGTTTAAACTATTCTTTCATTTAATTTAATACAATGTTTATGGATAAAATTTTATCAACTAACATTAATTGTATAGTGTTTTAAATTATGGTTATAAAGATATATAAGTAATTTCAATTCCTTAAATTTTAAAGAATTATGAATTATGAATTTGAAGAAAATGTTTTATAATATAGTAGAGATTAAAACAGAGGATAAGTTTTTTTTAAGAATATATTATTTGTGATAATTAAATTAAATGATAAAAAAATATGTTAATGATAGGATTATTGAAAATGGAATAAAATCCGGTAGGAAGGCTACACTTGATTCCTCCGTTAGTTTAGGTTGGCAGTTTCTCATCATATTCACTGTCATTTGCTGTCTCTTTATGCTTTTCTATGTTTTTTATTTTTTAATTTTTAATTTATATTTATATGCTCTTTTGAAAATATAATAAATAATTACTCATATTTTACGGTATTTTTTAATTATATCCAAAGTAATTTATCTTTACCTAACATTGTACTAATTTATTTTTTATGACAAGTACAAGTGTTTACACACACTTTCATGTGATTTAACTGAAAATGTAAGACTATGCGGAGTGATAAGTGATAAGTGATGATGATGTGGAGTGATAGAGGTGATTTGTAGGAAAGAGAGTGTGATTTTAGGAAAAAAGGTGTGATGATGTGGAGTGATAAAAATGGGTGGAGTGGTTGTGTGTAAGTGATGATGATGTGGAGTGATAGAGTTTATTTTGTATTTTTATTATTTTTTTATATAATTTTATTTAAAAAGTTGTATTTTTATTAAAAATAAAAACAAAACATACTACAATTTATTTAAAAAAAAACATACTACAATTTATTAAAAAAAAAACATACTACAATAAAAACTTATTTTAGATCATATTGGTATGATAAAACTTATTTTAGAATGATCTTACGCTCTCAATCCGATATTACGATTTTCCAATTCTACGAACATGAAAAAGATTCTATATAAAATCCCGATCTTAACGAACTTGAGTATGTAAGTCCACAATACTAATAACTTAGAATCTCTGAAAAGGCTCACAAATGAACTCAGAGCCCTTTTTGGATGTAAAAGCCCAAACACATAACACACTTCACTCACTTTCTCTCTCTTCGAATCTGCAAACCCTCACTTTCTTTCTCTAAAAAGTTCCAGTTCAATTGAAGTTCATCATCAAGGTAAATCTATCTCTAATTTTTTTGACCGTTATCATCACCTCTCTCCCTCACCACGGCGTGTTTCTGCTCACGCCGTGGCCCATTTTTCTTCGATAACGCCCCCACCGGAGTGGAGGTGGGGCGTTATGGGGCGTGATTATCCGAGGTGGCGGCGTTATGTGTGGTAATCACGCTCCACACCGTGTAGTCTAACATTGACTTTATTTCAAAATATGGAATTACATTATTTTATTTTATTTATTAATTAGTTTGAACTCATTATTCAGAACTAGTAATAAATTGTTATTAAATTTTGGTGAATAAATTTTTTTAGTGGTACATATTCTATTACAAAATTTTTTACGAACGATGAAGATTTTTCGTTTGTAAACATTCAATTAGTTAGAAATTCTAAATATTGACTTCATTTATATATATATATATATATATATATATATATATATATATATATATATATATATATATATATATATATATATATATATATATATATATATATATATATATATATATATATTATATATATATTATAAAGCATTTGTGTCTAAAGTTAAAATTTAAGCATTATAAAATTACTAAACTGTCATTTTAACTAATTAATTATTGAATAATTACAAATATAACTTTATAACACACCTACCATATATATACTTAAAATTTTAAATAAATGAAATTAATCTCTAGAATTTTTAACTATACTTAATTTTTAAACATAGTTGAAATCCTAAACATATTTAAGTTTAAACATTATTTAATTTTGAAACATAGAAAAATATTTATCATTTTTTTTTTTAATAATTAGCACCTTTTTTCTTGTCCCTTGCTTAGAGGTCATTATCAATATTCAAAATTTCCAACGGACATATATATTTTAATTTTTATAATTCAAATTAATGATACTTTTTAACTTGTTCAAGTTGATTGCAAACTTATGTTATACAACAACAAATTTGTCTTCTTCAATATAAACAAATTATTTTGGACTTTTGGTTGTCAATGGGAGGCAAAAATTAGAATTTTGAATTTATGTGATTGTGTTTATTAAATTTTATACAATAATATACTTTTTTTATACCTTAATTCACCAAAACCTTTTTTCTTTTTAATAATGTTTAAAACAATTATAATTTTTTCAGCCGGTAACAATTTCTTAAGAAAGTATATAAAAAATAATGTTCAAGCTTGTTTTAGTTACTTTGGTAAAATTAGTTGAATTGATGGTTGAAAGCTAAACTTCGCTTCGATTACATTCTAATTATTTTTCCCGAGCTAACACGCGAGAATGTACGAAAAACGGAAAACTATTTTTTCTTCTTCTTTCAAAATACGATTACTTAAAGATGATTACTTAAAGAGTAGAAGTTGATATATTATGGTAAGAATCGGACCGAAAAGCTAATAGCATTTACTCATCTAACTCCTAAAATGACATGTTTTATATATGAAATTGCTTGAAAAACTAGAATTGGATAATTATCATTATTCATTTCATAGAACATTCTATACCAAAGGTTTTCAATTTGATGGTACATTAATTCTTCAAGCGCAAAAACATAATTGATTTGAAAGGGAAATTTTTTGTGAAATAAGTCACGATTTCCATTGCAAGAACCTTTTGCCTATAGGAAGGATTTTAAGTGTTTAATTACTTCCAGTTACAATATAAACTATATAAATTAATGCTCGATTAATTGATAAACTCTATAAAATAATATTTTTGTCCGTCCCGACTTGAAGAAATAATGTTAAATTAATAATTCGCTAAAATTATAAGATAATACATTTTTTTTGTAAAACTATGTAGTCTCTATATAAAATATAAATTAATAATTAATTATGATTTTGATATTACATGAATGGCTAATAATTCTTTTTTGAAATATGACTCAATTTTTTTTAATTTTCTTGTTGAAATCAACTTTACCTTTAACGTAGTATCTAATTTTTCTTATCATTGTAAAAACTTTTATGTTGTTTTCTAATAACCTCTTTCGTGAAGGTGGCTACGTGGTAGAGCTTTTATTCAAATTAGATAAAAGTTTGAAAGTTGTTTGTAGAATTGATATATTTATTATGCATTGTAAGATAAGGCAAAAAATCAATAAAGACTACTAATTTTCCAAAGAACAAAAGATTCAATCCCGATCATTCATTTATTTTCAATCCAATGACTAAGATTAAATCAAAACTCATTTTCAAATTATTTTTTTTAAATTATTTTATCTCGCAAACCGTTAATCGTTAGACAAAACAAAGTACACCGTTGCGACCGTCGTGTTCTTCTCTTTATTTAGAACAGTGGTCATATATACTTTCGACGACTTTTCGATTTTCGGATGGGTATTGAAATTGTAACGTTAATATTGCATGTGATTTTAACATAAATGAGTAAAATTCAAAAACATAAAAGTTATATAATGTATGATTTATCTAACCAAGAAACAAAAAAGTCAAATTTTGACAACTTTAATTTTCCATTTTTGGACAAATGTTTAAACTCGTAAGATTATATCACATGTGGTATTTACATAAAATGTGGATGTAAAGACCTTAAATCTTTATATGATATATAATTAAATTAAAATTATAAAAAATTCAATGAAATCATATCTGATAGTACTAAAATCACATGTGATATTAACGTAAATCATATATGATATTATAATATACGTAGAATTTTTAAACAAATAAGCCAATAACAAACATAATTTTAACTTTAGATGTGAATTTAAAAACACAACAATATTATATGAGTTATAATCTATACAGACCCAGTAAAAAATCAAATTTTGTCAACTATTTTTTCCCTTCGTGTTTGGTCAAATGTTGATATTCGTAAGGTATAATCACATGTGATATGAACACTAAATGTGAATTTTAAAACCTAAATATATTATATGATGTATATTTAGCTAGAATAAAAAAGAAAAACACAAAAAAACATAAGTAAAACTACTAAAATTACATGTGATAAAACTGTGGTTTTATAATATAAATTTTCCAAAACCCGTCAAAATATCCGGAAAAAATTTCGTCAAAATTATATCAAGTGGGTGCTCTGTAGAAAGAGGAAATAATGTTCGTTTTAATTGTGTAAGTTATTCGTTTAATAAATTTACGGTTTTTGAGATAATTAACTTTAAACAAAAATAAATTAAAGTAGGTTTTTTAAATGAAAGGTTGTGATTGGTTTATTTGGTGTATAGTTATATAATGGTATTAAATGATTCCACTCCCTGTAAAATAATTATGCGAGAATATAAGAGGCAGTAATTGTAAATTAAGTATTTAAGTATAAAATTTTTAAATTTTATGTAGGATATTGAAATTATGGATTGAGTTAAGAAATCTTCAAAGTGTGTTTGTGCTTAAGTTTTTAACTCGGATGAACAAAGTTCAACATCCGAGTTAAAACTTATTCAGTCAGCTTGGAGTCAACATTGAAGATTTAACTCGGATGATGAAATTTCTACTTCCCAGTTAAAATAAACAACATCAGAGTTAAATCAAGATGATGACATGGCTGATTAATAAAGTGAAGTATTTACCTCTGATGAAGAAGATCAAGCATCAGATTTAAATGAAGTGAAGATCATCAACATCATAGTTAATACTTAATGTGTGTATAGAGTCTGTAATAATGTCTATAAATAGAATGATGTGTGTAGAGTCATTTGTCTTTGGACCATGTCTCTTTAGCTTGGATCGTAAGCTTAGAGTACCGTAAAGCTTCAATGTTGTAACGACTTTTACCGCCAAATCATTTTTTGAAATAGATCATATGAAACTCGCCCCAAATAACCAATTCTCAATCCAATTAGATCATAGATTTAATCAAATTGAGAGATTTCGCATCTCAATTTGATCAAACAATTCACTAATTTCATGATTCGATCTTTATAAAATCCTGTCATAATATATAAATTAATAATTATTAATTCATCGATTAATTAATAACTTTTTTAATAAATAAATTTGATGGTCTCGAAAATATTAATTTATAGAGTTTCTTGTAGTGTTTTTACCCGAGCTTCAAGCTTTTGGATCCTTACACCAAATATACTAGAATTATGTTCTAATTAAAAAAAAAAAAATCAGTAAATACACAAAAATATTTATAAAAGTGAAATATATGTGTAGTAAAAAAAGGTGTGATAAATGAAATGAAAAGGTGTGGTGTTGGAACATGACCGTTAAAACGGTGGTGCGGATCGTGGTCGGGACCAGAAATCTAGAAAACGTTGTTCATATGTCAACATCACGCCCACTACACCTCCCTGTCTTTGCACCCTACTATACAATAACCCTCGAGGATTTATGCCACAAATTTTTACATTTTCTCTTTTTTGTTTTTTTTTTCAATATACTTCACTTTACAAACTCTTGAAGGTGTGAAAATATGATGGAATTGTAAAATATGAGATAGAATCGGTTATCAAACTCAAATGGTGTTAGATATTTTATGATTTAAATGAGTCGAACTCGAGTTATTTGAGTATAATTTTAAGTTGAGCTCGAGCTTTAAAACATTTGCCTCGTAAGACTATGCTTAAGAGCGATGAATCGGTTATAATACAAGTAATAGAATATGATCTCTTATATTTGGTCGACCGTTTTTTGATCATTCTTTTTTTATGATTAAAATACATATACTTTATGCATGTAACTATCTCTTAATATCAATTCTTTTTTACTTATAGAAACTATATTTATTAAATTTTTTATTTTTGACCCTTAACTATTATATTTTACATTTTAACATTTAACTGTTAAAATGTTAACATATTATCTTTTATATCTTTATCTTCTAACTGTTATCCCCGTAACGGGCAAATAAAACCTCGTTCATATCATATCCATGTTAGAAAACTTCTATAATATCATCTCGTTTTTATGACATGATCGACCCGAATATGTATTATAGCACCTGGAGCGGTAAAAATGATGGACCACCCGAAAGACATGCAAATCACACACCTACCATGTAAGGTGGTTGAAGAAAGGGTTCCCACCCCATGCTATCTCTTGTTGGAAATTTTGATAAATCTTAATTTTGGACAGAAATAAAATTATGATCGACTAATATATATGTATGATTCATTAGTGGGTTGGCTATCTTTTGATGAGAACTATACATTAAGCCAAAATTTGTCTAAAATATATATAGTGAACGAGAGACATGGAGTCTCAAAATGAGTATCTAATTCATATTCGTTTAGATTTATTGATCGAGGATTTTGTTTGATCGAGGATTTTGTTTGATCGTTGACTTAAGTTAAAATAATAAAAAAATAAAAAAAATAATAAAAATAATAATAATTTAGAAATGGAATCAATAAAATCATACAATCCACCTAAACTCTTTAACGCTTTTCATTATTACGAATGGATTGACAAATTTGAATCTTATTGTGGATTCAATGATGTTCATATGTGGTTATGTATCCAAACAGAATATGTCCACCCAACGATGACTGTAGATGGTATAGTGCGAAAATCTCCTATCAACACGATGTCAGCTGAACTCAGAAAGGTGTTTGATGCTTAAAACAAAGTTTGGGCAAGTTTGAAGATGTCTCTTCCTAACGAACTGCTACATCTCACTAGGTCACACAAGTCAGCGAATGCTTTATGGAGAGAAATTGAGAAAATGTGCGCTAGTTCAGCTAAACAAAGAAAAGCTAAAGGAAACATGTTGAAATGGCAGTTTTCTATCTTCAAAGCAACTGCTAATGAATCTTTAGAAGATACGATAAACAAATAGTATCATCTGTTAGGTGAACTTGATAACTTCGGAATAGACGTTGATGACGAGAAGAGAGAGATTGTTTGTGACAACCGTCTTAAAACGTAGTCTACGTTGCTTAAACATTATACGTGTGCGTCTCGAAATCGGAATCGGAAATCGGAATCAAATCATTAAATGAATTCTAATACCAAGAAAAACATAATGAACTTGCCTAAGTTCATTGCAAAACAAACGAGAAGGAAATCGGAACAACGCATGTACGTAACGACAACGAAAATATTTAAAGGATGATATTGTAATAACTTTTAAGTAAAAAGAACTTAAGTTATTATAAGTTTGTGGTCAAAAAGGACTAACTTTGTAAAGAATTTTATATTTTAAACTAAAATTGTCATTAAGGCAAAGTATAGGGTTATTTATGAAAATATGGAAATTAATTCCTTACTTAATGGATAAGAAAGGGAAATGATAAAGTGATAGGTGATTTCGTTGTTTGCTGCTCATATTCACCGCCAAGAAAAAGAAAAGAAAACAAGTTATATATATGTTTTCGAAACCGAAAAACTAAGATTACGAGTTCGTTATTCGTCGGATAAATAAACGGAAAGCATATTTGTGCTCCTGGTGTCGAGGGGATCATTTTGGTATAAGCGAAAGTTAGTTTTGAGGTCGTTTATTTCGGAGTTATTCGTAGCCATATCTTATAGGCCCAGGTAAAACTCGTTTAAAAGAGCTTATTTATAAGTTATTATCAATTTATATGATACTAGGATAAATTTGGTTGAGTTTGGTTAAGTTTGGAAAAATTGTAAATTGGTATTTTTCAGGTTCAGAATCGTATCAAACTCAGTATAAAACATCTTTTTGTTCGTAAAATTTGAATATATATTGTTATAGAAATTGTAAGCGGGTAAGTGTTTGGATAAATATTGGATTTAAAAACTATAGCGCGGAAGCGGTGCCCGATTTTAGTAAATCCAAATACAAACACTTTATAACATAAGTATCTCGTTGACTAACGAGTATAATAATTAATAAATAATGAAACTTACTTGGTATAAAATAGGATTCCGGTGATTCCGAGCATTTGCCGAGCGTTTTCTGAGCGCACGCTAGATTCTTCGCAACCAGTGAGTTACAGAACCCCTATCTTTTAAACGTTTTATATACTTTTTGGGGTGGAAACACGAGTCTTACACTATTTTACGATTGTTATCGTAAACTTATTCTATAAGCGTTATATGCTAGTTTTGCATACTTATAACGAGATACTCTTATGCTTGAAACTTATACTTTATACATGGATTGTATACGCTTGAAGACTTAAACTAAAACATATTTTAGCATTGTTGAATGTTTTGCCAACATGCTGTGAACACTCTAGAAACTTATACTTTTATACTTGAAACTCAAACTTATACTTATTGTCTTACACATGTGGATTATTCCACCGCTGAGGTAATGACAACATATGCATATCGTCTTACACATGTGGAATGTTCCACCGCTGAGGTAATGACGGTATATACTTATATTGCCAGTGATCGCTTATGGCTGTCATATGTTATCGAATTATCTAACATATTGACGGATAGCCACTTTAATTCCCGTCACCACTTGGTTGCTATTAATCCCTTTGGAAAGGACTGTTAATAATTTATGGATAGCGCTATTAGGGTAGTTGCAAATACCCTCTCCACTAAGATTCAGTGGTGCATAGTTATTAATCGGGTAAACTACAGGCTTAGCAACGTAACCCTTTTATCACTGGGCAATAATAGGATCGTCACATAGCCGTACACTATGTGGTCGATACCTATATACATAAAACTTATTCATATCTTATACCTGTGATTGATGCGTTAAAACGTTATATGCTTTTACAATATGCTGTAACTCACTAACTACGTCTCCCGTAGTTAACATTTTACTCGTGTTTTCAGGAAACGAGTAAGTAGTGGAGACGTCTATTCATGTGGTTAGCTTTTGCGGGTTTGCACTTAAAGACTTCAAGATCGGGAATGGTTTGGGTGGTTGAATTCAGAAGTCTTGTTATAAATATTTTGTAAACTTAAACTATTATCGTTTGTAAACTTTAAATATGTGTTTTTGTAATATATAAATTTTGGTATCGATCTATATGCTTGTGCGATGACATCCTCGCTCTTCACGCCCCGTGTTTCCGCTTTAGCGGGGTGTGACAGACTTGGTATCAGAGCCAAGGTTATAGTGAATACCGATTTTTTTTTCAAAAATCAAACTATAACCAGTTTTCTAAACAAAGGATTTTATCTAACCAAAACGTGATGGCATTGTTTAACTTAAATTATTCGGAGCCTGATCACCTACGAATAATTTAGACTAAATTATGTTGGAACGGAATTGGTAAACGAACATTCCCGGCTATTCTTGAAGTCAGACCCGTGTAGACTTAAGATACACTATATGCTTCAGCTTATTACTAGATCTAACGTAAGATTTAGTATCGACTTAACTCGTTCCCTCTCTAAATTATGTCGAACGGGAAAGAGTTAGTTACGTTTGACAACAACTTCAAACCTTCGTACGGCTCATTTTCGCGATCTAGGAACCAAGATTCGGTTCCATTAGAGACTACGACTACTACATCTATACCTACTGCTATATAGCTTAGTATGGATCTAAATCCTATTCACCTTTCTATTATGCGATGAAAGGAACGAACATAATCGTAAGAGATAACGAGGTAGATACTCGACACGTACTTATGAGGACTCACATTTTCTTACAAACTTGATATACATTCGTGTGACATTACTGAGGTCTAGAAGTGTTGAGCTAATATCATCGTAAACTACACATACAAATGTACTAATATCATATAACGACATGGATCCGGATTGGTTTATATTGTCCTATGCCGACTATATCTCCCGTTCATTAGATTAAGACAAAACATTTTCGACTATCAACACCATATTCCAATGAACTTTAGACTATGCCTTTCATGGCAACTGAGAAGTATTCTCACATATGACACATGAGTGTAGTTGCAACTCGACAGACTGAGTGATGCAACCAAGATATTCGGTAGTTAAGAATTGACATTGGAAAAAGATGATCGTTTCAGGTAACATGTTTAAGGATCTTCGAGGAAGATCTAGGAGTTTATGAATTAAGATATCCGTATTCACAAGCCATAACTCGATATACTTTATACCAAATAAATGGTACATTGGGCAGTCCGAAAAACTCGATATTAGCTGTGGAATTGCTATATGTAAGAGTTTTGATAAATCATTATTATCGTTCGTTCTCTTTAGATAAATAGGTAGTGATGTGATTGTGACACCATTGTACAATGTTTATAAACATTGTACTACTCTACAACAAATATATAACTACTCTACCTAATCTTAACCATATATATATATCCATATTATATATAGTTACTTTTTTTTTCCTGCAATGGATGGGTATAATCGAGCGTACGATATAGTAATTTTCCGTTATACACATCTTCATAATCTCAAATATAGGATATGTCCTAGCGTAAGCATGTATATTTCATATCTTACTTTCATTCATTGACATTATGCGAAGTAATGTACGATTATTGATCGTACTCGATTAAGGGACTAGCATTTATGGAACCGCGAGGTTATTGTAAACTTATTTTGGGAATCGTTGGTTAGTATAGACACTTAGACTTGAATACGAATCTAAGGTAACTTCAAAACAATGGGGGTTTTGAAAGAATATACTAAAACAAAGGATCGTCAAGAAGGTATGATCACAATCTTAAGTGATGGCGAATATGGAATAGTTATCTGTCAAACACGTTGAGGTTATTTCTCTACAAGGAAATCATCTAAACTCCTTTGTTCTACGATAAGGTTTTATTCCTACAAGGTGACATAGGTAGAATAAGGTTGAACCTTGTATCCAAAAACACTTACGACAGAGGGTATCGCTCATTACCTTCTAATTAATCAAGAAAGTGCCAAAAGAAGTTGATTAGTAGTAAGGAAATACCCAGAAATAATTCCTGATGACTTGCTCGAACTATTACTAGCCTTTTTAATAAAGTTAAACATTAGCTCAATACTTGGCATAATCTATGTGGCTCGAGCACCTTACCAATTAGTACTTTCGGGATTATTTGAAACTCCTATTCAACTGTGAAAAACCTTGAAGAAGGGATTAATTCGGTCAATTCTCTTGCCTTAAGAACCCTGATTCTAAAGGAAGAACGAATCTCTCTGAAAACACATTAACCACCGTAAACTCGATAAGTCTATTATCAAAAACCAATGTCCTTTATCTAGGATTAAGAATATATTTGACCAACTTCAGAAGTCAAGTATATATTCTAAGATTAAACTTCGAATGGATCTCATGACCGAATGGACAAGCCATATTGGGACAAGTTCGTGATCATGCTTACTTATAACATTTTGATATACTCACTACGAAAGAAGTAAATCCTAAGGATATACCAACAGTTAGAAACTATTCAGAAGTATTCTTCGAAGAACTACCAGAACTAGCACCTTAGAGACAGGTAGAATTTAGGATTGATTTAAGTTCTGGAGCAGCACTAGTGGCAAGGACGCCATATCAACTAGCACTGACAAGAATGCAAGAATCATTAAGTCAAATTCGGAAATTGTTAGATAAAGGTTTTATCCGACCGAGCTTGCTACCATGGGAAGCGCCCATTCTATTGTTAAAAAGAAATTGATGGATCGTTTCGTATAAGTATCGATTACCTTAAGTTGAATAAACTAACTATCAAAAATCTATTCCCTCTTCCAATAATCGACGATCTATTCGACCGATTACAAGGGCAATCTACTTTTCAAAGATCAATTTAAGATCTAGATATCATCAAATCCTTGTTTTTGAAAATAATATTCCAAAAACCGCATCTCGTACTAAGATATAGACATTTCGAGTTCTTTGAATTGCTATTTGGACTCTCCAACGCACCGGCTACATTCATGGACTTAATGAATAGAGTTTGCCGACTATATCTAGACTATTGATGACATACTCTCGTAACAAAGAAGACTATCCAAAACAATTGAGATTATTGTTGAAACTACTTAGGGAAAATATCTTTATGCTAAATTTATAAGTGCAAATTCTGACTGTGTGAAGTCAAATTTCACGGACTTGTAGTTAATGAATCTGAAATTACGTAGATCTATAGAGAAATGGAAAACTTCAAAAAGTCCGACAGAAATTCGCCAATTTTTAGGATTGGTTAAGTATTATCAGCGATTCATACAAAAATTTCTTTAAGATAGTCTAAACCATTGATAAGGTAACTCAGAGAGATGAGAAATTTAATTTGGAGAATGCGCAAAACAAGATTTTTAAGGTTCTAAAAACAAAATTGTGTAACATTCCTATTCTAGTTCTTCCTGAGAGAAATGAGGATTTCGTTGAATACTGGTGTATCTAACCAAGGGTTAAGCTGTAAATTTATGCAACAAAACAAAGTCGTAGCATATGCACCTCGACAATTAAAGAAGCATGAAGTCAACTAAGAAACTCATGATTTGAATTTGGGAGCAGTAGTCTTCGCTCTCAAAAACCTGGATACATTATCTCTACGGAGTTAAGAATGCATTGTGTTTATGGATAGTTAGAACTCCTTAGCAACTACAATTGCGATATTAAGTATTACCCTGGTAAGCAAAGGTGCATAGCTGATGCCCAACGCAAATCATTGGAAGCAGAAGATATAAATTCATCCAAGGTCTAGCAAAATGTACAAATATCTCACAGAGCGTTACTGGTAATCCAGTATGAAAAAGGATATAGTTTTACACTTAGAAAAATGCCTAACTTAAGCAAAAGTTAAGGCAAAATATCAAAAGTTGTAAGAATTACTTAAGCAACCCGAGGTTCCTGTATGGAAATGGGAATAAACTTCAATAGACTTTATTACTAAACTATCTTATATGCCAGTAGGCTATAAGATGATCTGTATAAGCATAGATCGACTAATGAAATCTGTACACTTTATTTCTATTCCAGTAAACTATAGGAAACTTGAGCAAATTTTACATCAGTAAAGTAATGAGATGTTATGGAGTCCTTACTTCAATCATTTTGAGCCTTGATAGGAAACTCCTTAAAGGTTCTAGAAAACACTTCACGATTCACTTGGCACTCGGTTAAACATAAGTACCATTTAACATTCGTAAACCAACAATCAAGTGAGCGCATATTCAAACTTTAGAAAATATGATTCGAACGCACGTTATTGGTTTCGATAGTAGTTGGGATAGCTACATACCCCTGACAGAATTCTTATACTACGGCAGTTACCATGCTAACATCAAATACGTTACCTGCAAGGCTTTATATGTCGATCGCCAATATGTTGGTTAATATCAGGTGACCGACAACTAATTAGCATGGAAATAGTTCAAGAAATTATTGAGAAAGATCATCACAATAAGAGAAGGTCTAACATTATGAGAACTCGCCAGAAAGGTTGCGCAAATGCACATAAAAAGTCTTTAGACTTTCAAACTAGCAACAAAGTACTCCTTAAGGTATCACCTTGGAAGGAAGTAGTATGCTAAGAAACCAAATCAAGTTAAGTCCAAGATAGAAAGGACCATCGAAGTTATCGGTCATGTAGCTTATCTTTGAAAGATGCCGAAAAAAATCTTGGCAACATAAGTAATACTTTTAATGACTCAAACATGAAGTAATGTCTATCGGACGAATTACTCCTTTAGAGGAAGTGCACTTAGATGATAAACTCCAATTCATTGAAATCATATCGCGAAACTAAGAGGCTAAGGCATAGCCGAATTTTCATAGTAAGGGTACGTTGGAACGCAAGGCGTGGCCCTGAACATACATGGGAACGAGAGGATCAAATGATGCAAAAGTATCCTCATCTTTTCACTTCTCCCACAACGAATGCCACAAGTTGAAATTTCGGGACGAAATTCTTTCAACGGGGGGAGAATGTGACAACTGTCTTAAAACGTAACTTTACGTTACTTAAACATTAAACGTGTGTGTCTCGGAATCGGAATCGGAAATCGGAATCAAATCATTAAATGAATTCTAATACCAAGAAAAACATAATGAACTTGCCTAAGTTCATTGCAAAACAAACGAGAAGGAAATCAGAACAACGCATGTACGTAACGATAACGAAAATATTTAAAGGATTGATATTGTAATAACTTTTAAGTAAAAAGAACTTAAGTTATTATAAGTTTGTGGTCAAAAAGGACTAACTTTGTAAAGAATTTTATACTTTAAACTAAAATTGTCATTAAGGCAAAGTATAGGGTTATTTATGAAAATATGGAAATTAATTCCTTACTTAATGGATAAGAAAGGGAAATGATAAAGTGATAGGTGATTTCGTTGTTTGCTGCTCATATTCACCGCCAAGAAAAAGAAAAGAAAACAAGTTATATATATGTTTTCGAAACCGAAAAACTAAGATTACGAGTTCGTTATTCGTCGGATAAATAAACGGAAAGCATATTTGTGCTCCTGGTGTCGAGGGGATCATTTTGGTATAAGCGAAAGTTAGTTTTGAGGTCGTTTATTTCGGAGTTATTCGTAGCCATATCTTATAGGCCCATGTAAAACTCGTTTAAAAGAGCTTATTTATAAGTTATTATCAATTTATATGATACTAGGATAAATTTGGTTGAGTTTGGTTAAGTTTGGAAAAATTGTAAATTGGTATTTTTCAGGTTCAGAATCGTATCAAACTCAGTATAAAACATCTTTTTGTTCGTAAAATTTGAGTATATATTGTTATAGAAATTATAAGCGGGTAAGTGTTTGGATAAATATTGGATTTAAAAACTATAGCGCGGAAGCGTTGCCCGATTTTAGTAAAACCAAATACAAACACTTTATAACATAAGTATCTCGTTGACTAACGAGTATAATAATTAATAAATAATGAAACTTACTTGGTATAAAATAGGATTCCGGTGATTCCGAGCATTTGCCGAGCGTTTTCTGAGCGCACGCTAGATTCTTCGCAACCAGTGAGTTACAGAACCCCTATCTTTTAAACGTTTTATATACTTTTTGGGGTGGAAACACGAGTCTTACACTATTTTACGATTGTTATCGTAAACTTATTCTATAAGCGTTATATGCTAGTTTTGCATACTTATAACGAGATACTCTTATGCTTGAAACTTATACTTTATACATGGATTGTATACGCTTGAAGACTTAAACTAAAACATATTTTAGCATTGTTGAATGTTTTGCCAACATGCTGTGAACACTCTAGAAACTTATACTTTTATACTTGAAACTCAAACTTATACTTATTGTCTTACACATGTGGATTATTCCACCGCTGAGGTAATGACAACATATGCATATCGTCTTACACATGTGGAATGTTCCACCGCTGAGGTAATGACGGTATATACTTATATTGCCAGTGATCGCTTATGGCTGTCATATGTTATCGAATTATCTAACATATTGACGGATAGCCACTTTAATTCCCGTCACCACTTGGTTGCTATTAATCCATTTGGAAAGGACTGTTAATAATTTATGGATAGCGCTATTAGGGTAGTTGCAAATACCCTCTCCACTAAGATTCAGTGGTGCATAGTTATTAATCGGGTAAACTATAGGCTTAGCAACGTAACCCTTTTATCACTGGGCAATAATAGGATCGTCACATAGCCGTACACTATGTGGTCGATACCTATATACATAAAACTTATTCATATCTTATACGTGTGATTGATGCGTTAAAACGTTATATGTTTTTACAATATGCTGTAACTCACTAACTACGTCTCCCGTAGTTAACATTTTACTCGTGTTTTCAGGAAACAAGTAAGTAGTGGAGACGTCTATTCATGTGGTTAGCTTTTGCGGGTTTGCACTTAAAGACTTCAAGATCGGGGATGGTTTGGGTGGTTGAATTCAGAAGTCTTGTTATAAATATTTTGTAAACTTAAACTATTATCGTTTGTAGAACTTTAAATATGTGTTTTTGTAATATATAAATTTTGGTATCGATCTATATGCTTGTGCGATGACATCCTCGCTCTTCACGCCCCGTGTTTCCGCTTTAGCGGGGTGTGACATTGTTGGATGATATACCAAAGAGATGGGAGGTATACGCAAATCTCATGAGAGATGAGATAGAAAAGGAGACTCGTGATACTGAAGGTCCTCTAACACTGGAGAAAATCATCCAAAGATTAAGAGGATATGAAACAACAAGCACGAGCGTTGATGTGTCACAGGAGTATATTCAAAATCCAACACTTTATGGATTTACTGTTCTGCCATCTGATAAAAATAAAACCACAAAAGAAAGCTCATGTTCATCTGGAAAAACTTTTAAAGGTTCACGGTCTACTAAGGCATCTAATGCTCCTCAACATGCCAATGAGTGTGAAGTCTGCTGAGGAATCATTAGAAATTATGTCTTGCTTCATGACTGCCTATGAAAATCACATCCAAGGAAAGATAACTGACCCAAGACTTTGGGATGTAGATTATGATCAAGTGGATAGTGATGACATGGAGGAGATGGATATTCAATGGCAAATGGCAATGCTTACGTACAGAATCAAGAAGTTTATAGCCAGAACCGGAAGGATTCCTCGAACTGGCAAAGCAGATTTTGACAAATCTAAGGTACGTTGCTTTGATTTTCAGAAATCGAAACACTTTGCAAGAGAGTGTCAACAGCTGAAGATTCCAAAAGTTGAGCAAAATGAGAACCAAGACAGTAAAATGACTTCGTATGGAACAAATGAATATAAACAAAACCGTTTCAGCTCAAAGGCTATGTTTGTTCAAGAGGATGATGAAACTTATGAGTGGAGAACCCTGTCTACAAGTTCAGAAAACTCATATCATGCATTCAAGGCTTCGGTTAGTGATCAAGATATTGTGAGTACATGTTCTGATCAAGAAGATTTCAGTAAGGAGGAACAGTCTATTTCAACTTTAACCAAGGAAAATGAACGCTTAAATGAATCCTTGGACATCCTGATGGCTCAACATAAAGATTAGACATTTGAACTAGCTACTCAAGTTAATCTGAAAAATGATTTTTCCAACAAGCTCCGTCAAGATTCCAAAGATAGAAGTGAGTTCTTATCTACTATAAGTGAAGAGTCATTAAAGATCGATATGCTTTATAGAAGTTTGGAAAAACAAAAGCAACTGTACGTTGAACGGGAAAAGGAACTCAGAGATAGTGAGGTCAAAAGTTTGGAGCTTAACAGAAAAATTGAGCAATTTCGGAACTCATCCAACACTCTTACTTCCATTTTGAGTCGTCAAAGGCCAAGTGGAAATGTTACCGGTTTGGGATATCATGAAACGTATCCACCTTTTAACAACAATTTCAGTTTCTTTAAAACTGAATATGAATTGAAGGAAAAGAATGTTGATTCTACCTGTGAATCCTCCTCCAAAAGGGAAGATCAGACTGAGTCAAGTGCTTCAAACGAGTTAAGTGTTTCTGAGACAAGTACTTTAGCTGAAAACTCGAAACCAAACAGATGATTTAGATTGTTTTAAGTGTCGTGAACATGGTCACGCGGATTTTGTGTGTCCAAACACGAAACAAGTTTGCATATCGTCTTCACAAAAGACTAAACATATGGCTCGATCACTTTCACATGTTCGGAAACCAGTGAAACAAAACCGGATTATAAAACATGAATGCCCAAGTGTTTCAAATGATCGTCAATTTCAACCGTCATTTCGAACTTCAAATCCATGTTGCCCGAGTCAAATAGTAAATTCTTTTAGTCGGCAATCAAGATCTTTCAGTCCACCAAGGAAACACCTAAACTCTAACGTTAATGCTACTGTTTCCTGTTTCCAAAGATGATGGTTTCTTCAAGGAGTTTGTCTATGTGAATGAAAAAGGACAATCAAGACGCGTTATGGCTTGGGTTCTCCATCATAACTAATTTTTATTGTTAGCTTAGCTGAAATTTATGTAACATTGTATCTTTATAGAATCGACATGATAACTTTGATCTTTTCTTGTCAATTTCGCAAAAAAAAAAAAATTTACTAACTTTTGTTTGCAGGTTTCTTGAAGCTACTGTTTGAGACGTTGTTCAGCGTCAGACAGCTCAGGGGGAGTTCTTTTGACATTTAATGGAGGCTCGGAGGTTAAATGCAAAAGAGATGAACTTAGTTGAGTCAATTCGTGATTATGACTCTGATAACCGAAGTTCACAACGACAAAGGGAGTTGACAGACTCTTCACAAGCGCAAAGGGAGAAGACTGATTCCTCATAACATGTTATTGGAACAATTCAGGGGGAGTCATTCAAGTCAACGATGAGTTAGAAGAACCTTGTGGGAGTAAAAGACTATAAAGACTTTGAGCGTATTACAAAATCTAGAAGTAACAGTCAAGGGGGAGTTTGTTGGTGCAATATATGTGACAATTGTTCTAGATTAATTAAGTCTGTATTTATAGTGTCTGTAAACGAAGATGATGTTCGTGTATATAAACGAAGATGATTTTCGTGTATATTGACCAACATGATGTTCGTGTCTGTTATGGTCCAACGAACATTGTATTGTTCGTGGACTAAGTCTGTTTTGGGCAGGGGCGGAGGTACACTAAACTCAGAGGGTTCAATCGAACCCACTCGATTTTGAAAAACTACTACTAGTAAGTACAAAAATCTCTTGATTTTGGTTTAGTTTGATTGATTGAACCCCCCGAATAATTTTCTTTGAACCCACTGATTTTGTTTTGTCGAACCTATTGATTTTCCCTAATTCTCTATCTCAGATTTCAATCGATATCCTCAAGACTTGATTTAATCCCTGATTTTAACGTTATTTTCTAATTTATTAAACCAAAATGTTTCTACTTGTTTTGTTAGTTTTTTATTCACTGGTTTTTTAATTTCCAGTATTTTTAATTGGGTTTTGGTTTAGTTCTTAAATGTGCTTGTTTTCTAAATGGGTTTTACGTTCTATGCAATATTATTGCAGATTTGTTTACATCTTTAATGATACGGAAATTAAAAATAGAAAAAGAGAGTCTTTTATGTATGGCTTTATTATGAGCACCAAGTGCTTGATGAAATTCCTCAATGAGAATAATGATAACAATGTTTGATGTACTATTTTCTAGTTGCAAATTGTTGTTTCTAAAATGAACATGAGTTATTTTTTATATGCTAAATTCATAGTATAATTGCAACACCATAACCGGTTTTTTTCGAAACCGGTCCACCAACCGAAACCGGTTACACACCAAAACCGGTTAGGCTAAACCCGAAACCGGTTAGCCTCTAACCGAACCGGTTACACCGGGCACAAGTTTGTAAGGCAACCGGTTTTTTACCGGTTATGTAACCGGTTTTAACCGGTTTTTATGAATAACCGGTTTTAACCGGTTTTGTCCGTAGATCAGTTGGAAAACAGTAGTACCGCCCAAAACATTACCGAAATGGGGGCATAAAATCGCTATGATGTTGTATTATGTACTATGTATTGATTCTTGGAAAAATGACCACGAATATGTTATTTAAGGATATGTTTTAGTGTTTTTTGCAGGTGGGAGGAAGAAGACGGCGCTTACTTACAAAATTAGATTTTGTATATATAGCCCTATGAGTTACAAATTAGTTTCTATTTTAACCCCTTCATTGTTTCTTATTTTCTTTTATATCCTTCTCATCTTTATTGTAATAAAAACCCATAAAAAAAAACAAAACAGTAGTATGTCTTTATGGATAACCCATAAATCTATAATACTTGGAGCGTTTGTGTGAGCGACTGAGCGTATTATTTGAGACACATGTAATTGTATTATTTAAACTTATGTTTGTAATATTTTTAGTTGTAATTGTATTATTTTATAAAACTTATGTTTGTTTTATTTAGAATCCGAAAAAAACCAAAAAAAAACCCGATTAAAAAACCGGTTCAAAACCCAAAAACCGATTCCGAACATTTTTAACCGAAAAAAACCGGTTTCAAAAAACCGATTAAAACCGAAACCGAAAAAAAACCGAAACCGATTAAAACCGGGTTTTTTTTAACTGTTTTTTTTTTAACCGATAACCGATAAAAACCGGTTTTGTTGCACCTCTAATTCATAGTAATGTTAAAATATGTTTGTATCAGCTTATAGGTGAGCTCTTTTTACAATATCAAAATACTTGCACTTTTGAAATATATTATAAAGATTGAACTTTGAAGTGTTTCTTTGTCATGCACATTAGAGCACCATTGCACCACTCTTAGATAGTTTACTTTCTGAATAAATATTTTATTTGCAACTCTTTTAAACTTTTACTAAGTGGTTATTTGGTGTTCCGTGATGATCACTATAATCAATTAAGCCTACATTTCGCAGAAGTTGAAGGAACAAGACCGAAAGTGATCATGAGCTACGAGAATATAAAATGGAAAAGGAATATGCTTCACTTGAATCACTCATCAATGACTATTCTAGAATTCTATCCTTTGTAAGTATTGGTCTTTCAGTAAAGTAATTTATTCATTCAATGTGTTCATATTAGTTATAACATACCAAATGTTAGCTTGGTTTACCATTATGTTATAATATATGACAACATCAGGTTGGAAAATTTTTGAACCTTCTCAACAAATTGCCTGGCTCCGCCTCTGGTTTTGGGTATTAATGAACATTGTATTGTTCAAAAGCCCATTAGTAGCCCAAACCCGAAGAAAATGTTATCATATATAAAGGAACAACTTGTTTAGGTTTAGGGCTAATGCTTCACAAAGAAAAACGCACATATAGAGAGGAGTTGACACTGAAGAATACTGATTGCATTAAGGTTTGGGTGATTCAATATTAATACAAGTATTCGTGTTTGTTAGTAAGTGTTTCTTATTGTGTTATAACTATTGATTATTGAGATTCCGCGTCATAATCAATAGGTTTAATCTTGTTGATCGGAATACTGGGACTTATAGTGTCCCGTCTGGCTGAAGTGACAACCTGTATGGCGGACATGATAGCATATAACCTTCCGGTTGTAACGTCTATCTTAAATGCCTACGGAGGGTCACACATTTAAATACAAGACGTTATATCTGGTATAATAATGTGAACGTTGGATCATTATGTCTGTCATTCATCATGACATAATGACCATTAATAGCCAGACATTAAGACGTGTGATATAAATACCCACCAAATATTATCATCCCGGACACAATCGTTACACACTGTAACACATACACATACTCTTTCATCTCGTTCATACTGCTCACATCAAGAACGTCACATTACTTCACCTTCAACCTTGATCACCTTAGGTTCGCGGAGAACTTAGTAGGATTGCACCGTTTCGACAGGAGATCCAAGGTTGAATCCTCCTAAACATCACATTTCCGTATTTGACGATCTTTTGATCAAACAATACTACATATAAAGTGTTTTGAGCGTAAATTATAATGTTGAATTTTAAGAGTAAATTTACTTAGTTATCCCTTGTTTTATAACTAAAAATATTTGAATTTACGACCAATGAATAGTACATATATGTAATTTCGTTTTGGGAATATTGTTTCCTTTCCTACTTTAATCCAAATACATTTATTTAAATTAAAAATAATAAACTCAGAAAATTAAAAATATAAATTACAAAATATATTTCTAATATATGAATTTATTGAGGATGAACGAAAGTATATTATTTTATTAGTATACCCTTATAATCATTTTTTCACAATCCATTTATGCATTAATATTTCTTAATTTTTATTTAATAAAAAAAGTTTCGCCATCCGTAATGTTATTGTCATGGAAAAGGTAATCGAGAAAATATGTCAAAAATAGATAACTATCTATCTATTACCGCTACAACGTGTGGATACCTTGCTAGTAGATTTTAACATTTACGACTAAAATCAAACTATGATTATTAACAAAACTTGTGGTCTTTTATGTCTAATGCATATATTTATTACAAATCCTTCTTAGGATTGTATGAATAATTAATAATTTTCTATAAAGTGATACATTTATATAATCTTATTTTAAATTAACTAATGTTATGAACTTTAAAATAATAAATAAATAAAATTTATTATAAATATATTTATTGGTAGGTCGCATCTTTTTAGCAATGATTATACTAATTAGTGTTATATATTTAATCATGATTGAATTATTGATATTGATTAATACGGAGTATCAATTATGATTAATGACAAATCTTTTAATCTTTAATTTGGTTATTTATATACTAATACAAAAATAAAAATGTTAAATTTTAACTTAAGAGATGGACTGATGGAGAATAATCACTTTTGATTTGCGAAAAATCATTTTAAGTAAACAGTTCGACCATTTTTTAATTTCAGTCTTGGACAAATTTTCGTTTCGTTGTCTTGGAACTTGTCTAAGTTTACGTAAAGATTTAACTAAGTTCGCATCTCGTCGATTTCGGGTTTATGGAACATATCCGGAATTAAAATATAGAATTTAATAAATGAAAGTTCAATCTTCCTTCTTTGTTCGACAAAATTAATATATTCGGGTTTGGGTCAGAAATAGACAGCCCACTACTCTTAGGTGCTTGTGTGATGAAAAACTCGATGAAGCAGCAGAACGTAAATCAATATATTCGGGTTTCGGTACATGATGGTTGCTTATTGAATGGTGAAACTAGACATTTGAGAGCAAACGTCTAGAATATAATGAATGATCGGGGTAATACATATCCCTTTTCTTCCAAGCCAAGATAAGAATTTTTCCGATAACAATTAAGGGGCTCCCTTGTGGTCTCTCGTATTGTATCGATGAACATTTCCCATGCATAGCAAGAGAAAGAGAGCTACGGTCATTGTCACAACGGATATCGCGTACCCCGTACTGTATCTAATGTATCTTGAATGTACACCTTTAGGTCTGCATAAACAACAGACCCCATGGTGACGTAAAAGTAGAACTAGATAGTGCGAGTAAGGTCACACACCCTACAAGTTAAACTGCGAGTAAGGTCACACCCTACAAGTTGAACAACCATAATTGGTTGCTTTATCTCGTAGCTAGTAAACATTTTGGTTTCAAAAATATAGGTGTGAAATTTGTTTTAATTTTCAAATTTCTTCGCACTTGTAAATGTTAAGTTTTTCATACAATTTCAAGCGTGGACAAATTGACATATTTTCACACTTCTTTTTTCTTTTCTAGAAAGGCGGTTATTACACAATCATTAATATACGAATGGAACTCCGAAAAAATCGAAATTCGATTTGAATCGAATTCAAATTTTTTAAACGAATCGGATATTCGAAATAACCCGGACCGAGTTTCGAATTCCGATTTTCTAGTCACCCGACTCGAAACCCAAATTTACATCATTAATTATATATACTTTTTATATATGTCAAATTGAAATTCGTTTTTCTTTCTTGAATTCAAATCGCTTTTCAGAATTGATTTGAAATTCTAACTCGATTTTGTTTTCGGGTTTTAGTAATTTATAACCATATCTTGTAATTTGTTCGTTTTGAATTCAACCCAAATTACGATTTTTCGGGTTTTCGGTCCATAGTTTACAATTTTTCGGGTCCGGTCCATAGTTTACGATATTTCGGGTTTTCGGGCCGACCCGGTTTTGGATCAATGCTTAAACCTAGGTGTACTCCAAAATACTTCGGATATTTCGGTTTTGGATGGTATTTTTTGACCACTCGTAACTACACTTTTATCATAAGTTTTCTAAAATAATTAATATATTTTGAAGACGCTTTCTTTTTGATTTTTGTATTTTCTTATAACATAATTTCGATAAAGTTATTTCTTTATAATCGAAAAAAGGTATTATGATTTTTATAAAAATATAAAAAGCTATATCAAATGGAAATATTTTGATTTTGTAACCTCAAAAGTATGAATAATGAATTTATATTTTCTTATAACATAAACGAGTTTGAAAATGATGTTTTATATATACTATAGTGTTTTATTCGTAAAAAAGTATTTGAAACTAACATAATAGATTAAACACTAATAAAAGTAATGAATGATAATATAGAAATCCTGTCTCACGATATTAAGAGTTTTATACATACTATAGAGTTTTATTCGTAAAAAAAATATTTTATTACTACTTATTAGTCATTTATAAAATGTTACCTTACCTTGTACGTGTGCCGCCACGAGTATAAAATTAGTATTGTTGAAAAGGAAAAGTAAAAGGAGTATAACTTTACGGAAGGTATAACGGATGTAATAGACTTATTTTATCTTGATGCAACGCGTAGGCAGTTAAAACATCGTTGATCTTATAGGTAGATTTTGGGTAGTGGTAAATCGGCCCCAAACCCATCGATTATTGTCAAGGTAGATTTTCAGTAGTTGTAAACCCGCTCGAACCCATCGATTATTGACATTCCAATTTATATGTTGAAACTTTACAAGAGTGTATATAGAGGAAAATACACAAAAGACTGTTAACGTCCAAGTTTAGCCTCGACCAGGAAACCTCGTAATAGGGCTAACTTGTTGAGAGATCCCACAAAGTTTGTCACGATATTTACAGATATTGATGTGTGAATATTCATTACTCCGTGCAAGTATGTAACTAAATTTATCTAAAAGTCGGATAGTGATTTCCGCTATCTAAAATACGAATTTGAAATTCGGATATCCGAAAATCTGATAATCTTGATATTGAATGTTTACATGTGTACATATATTTTCATTCATTTATAAAATATCTAAACAACTAAAACCCAAAGAAAAAAAATATTATTTCTTTTTCAAGTATTAGGACATCCAAAATATTTGAAATTTCGAAATCCAAATCTTTGAATAATTTTGGATCGAATTTTCGAATATTTGGATGACGATATTTTAAAACACCCTTACTTTAGAGGTCCATGACAGACCCGACGTGAAACTAAAAGAGCTACATCGAGTAGAAAGACAAGTTTGTACCTTTTGTCAATATATACTTTCTTTTATCCAAATTTGTATCTAATTCTGAAGCACGAGTTGTTTACTATCACTGTTATTGGATATTCGTGCACTTAAATTCTTTCTTAATATATTAAAACAAGACTTTGAATTGTTCTCATCTTAAATCAAATCATTGTGTCTAACTTATTTTACGGGAAATCAGTAGCACAAATAATTAATTTCTTAATTACTGGTCAGATTAATCTCGAACCAACATTTTCTCGAGTCATCTTGGTGTACTCCTCCATAGTCATGTTCGCAATGTCTAATATTTCAGAAGAAGAAAAAGATTTTGTGTTTGCGAAAATACCGTGATCAAGTCAAGATCGGTATCTAAAAATGGATTATACGCATGATAATTAGATGGCGGAACGTGGATGTCTTTATCTATTTGCGATGCAAAAATGTTGGTGATTTATGTCACCAATATGATTTAAGTGTAACGAGATTAATTTGTTTTAACCAATGTAATCTTGATAAATATTGAACAAGTTCGGGAAAATATGGAGTGCAAACTTGTTCGAAGTTATCTTGACCCTAAATTATGGATTCGCTTTTGAACCATTTTATGGTTAATAAAACTGCCATAAGCAGTTTTATAAAACCGTCAAAAACTTCCCCACTTTGTTGGTTAAGAGAAACTAGTATGTGAAAATTCATTTTTACACCAAAAATTATGACTTTCATCTGTTCAATTCACTGAGTTTTATCTGATCAGAAATTTCAAAGATAACACTGAAATATTTTGAGCTGAAAGTATTCACACGACTCTCGATATCATCCAATTCGAAATCCTAAATTACAATATTCTATATGGGTGGAAGATCTTGATTTGACCTATTAGTCATGTTAAAATCTATAAAACCAAAAACAAAAACAAAAAAGATTGGTAGAATGTGAATATATAAACTACTAAACTAAAACGAGCATTCAAAACAAGAAAATTTTCATGTTCGAGAAGTTCCAACCCGCAATTCAGGCGATTCAACAAGGGAATTGGTAAAATTTGACAAACATTCCTCAAACATTCTAAACACTTAAATTCATTCTCTTACATTCACTTGAATGAGTGTATTGAAAGACGGAAAGATGAGTGCAAAAAACATATAAGGAATGACAAATTACCGTACTGTTGAAAAATGTTGATAAAAATATGATTTTTTTTCAACTTTGTACGTCTATAAAATGATGCATATTTAATATTTACGAAGAATATTTAATATGTATGTGTAGCCCTTCGAAAGGGTATGGTCAAACTTCTGGTCCAAAAAGGTATGGTCAAAAACTTATGTGCGACCTATGGACACGAATTCAGCTTTGAAAACCCAGGCTCGAGCGGTCCAGTTTTGTTACAATTTCTTTTTAATTGGCTCGAAACAAACCTTCAGTCACATACACGCATTTTCTCCTCTCTCTATCTATCTTCTCCTATACGTACAGCACAAGGTATGTGAATGATCTACTAACACCTCTCCGTACGGGGACTTTGGTTACCAACCGAAAGTCTTCGCATCATTTGGCACCACTAACTTCACAAAATCTGTGTTATGGCTCATAAATCTTTGGTGTAAAAATTCAATCTTTTAATAAAATTTTTAATCTTCGGAACAAAATTTAATCTTTAGTGCAAAACTATAAAATTTAACATAAACAAACATGTAATCAACATTTTAAGTAAAACCCACATACTATTAAGTACCAAAAACAAAGATAATAATGTTATAGGAACTTGTACATTATACTAGGGTGGAAATTTGTTATTATTGTAATGTTTTTTTTTTTTTTTTACTATTATCTAATGTTATGGTTTAAATATATTAAATAAATAAAATGTGGGTTCCAAAAATAAAGTAAAGACGAAGTAAAGTTGTAACTGATAGTTGTGTTACGTGATACTGAAGTAAAGATTTAGTTGGGATCGTTGTTGAAGGAAAGTTGTCGCAAGTATTCAACGAAGGAGAATTCCAACAAGGATTAAAGGCCAACAATCCTTCAGTCGGATTTTTTACATTTTCGGTTTCTGTTTACTTGCTTTTAATTTAAATTTTGTAATTTCAGTGTTCATATTACTTTATTTTCGTTTAAATTTTGTAATTTCAGTTTATGAATTACTTTATTTTCGTTTCTATTTTCTTAGCATTACTATGTAAGCACTATATGTCGATATGCTAGGGATTCTCTTTAAAAGACATTTATATAGGAAAGTTTTTGTTGATATCGACTCATTAGACAAATTTTTATACTCCCTGCACATATTATGAAAGTCGTTGAAGAAACCTATGTGTTCCATGACGAACCTGAGAAAATGCAAAAGGCTATCGAAAATATGATGTTAGGTTAACCGAACCATAACTTTTAAAATATTCAGTTTGGTTAATCGAACCGATACCGATATTTTTTCGATTCGGTTACGGTTCATGATATTGATGACAGAGGGCTAACCGAAAAAACAAAACTTTTTTAGATCAAAACCTCCAACATTGACTTTAATCAGCTTGCTCTAATTTATCAATTTCCTCTTATGAATGGAATAATGTACTCCATAATTGTGGTAGGTAGCAAAGTGTTTTTGTGATGTTTACTATTGGTAGATGTATGGCCCCTGCGTTATTGGGGACTACCAACAAAGTAGTGGGCTGTTATATTCTTGGCGTATATAATAAAAGGTTCCATTTATAAAATCTACACGTTCTTTTCATTTATCCATGTGCAAGGTCCTTGACACCAAAGACGGAAACCAACACAAACAATTAGTATTATATCCGTACGTTACTCGAATACTTCATGATGACGTACCATCGGTTAGCCGATAGAAGTCTATCGACTAACCCAATGGTACGCCGAAAGATCTATTAAGCTGGGCACAATCTTTGTGAAAAGAAATCTAAACAACACCTATTATCCGAAGAACATCCTAAGGACCAGGAGGCCGAAGGATGACTTCTCGACAAAGAGTACAACACCCCGAAATACCTTCAAGATAAACAAGGCATTGTACTAAGAGCACGCTATTATCCGAAACTCAAGGCTTATAAATACCAAGCTCACTCTTCACTTCAAGGGTAACGTTCACATACACTCTACACTCTTACTTATATTTTACCCTTACTCTTCGATATCTTACTCTCACGCCCGAGGTAAACCAGGGGATCATCCCCGCTCCGTTTACTCGTGTGTTTACTTGCTTGTGCAGATAGTTGTAAGGTCGAAGATAAGGATCAGGCTGAAGGTCTTCTTCGGATCAACTCTTCCGGATCCGAACCTTCTACCCCCTTGTAATTGTGATATCCCGGTGTCGCAACATTTGGCGCCATCCGTGGGACCTACATGGCTTCTACAGGACCATACATGACTTTTACGGCTAATACCTCAGGAAGTAACAGGGAACCAATAGTTGAAGATGAAACGCCGAGGAACGATCAGAACGATACGAATAAGGGTACTGGGATCTCTGAAGAGTTCCTGCAAAAGAATTATGACGCCCTCAAGGCTATGTTGGAGGAACATGAGCGAAAGAAGAAGAAAGATCGTTCCCGAAAAAGTCCTCCGGTCGCCCGAAAGATCCACTATTCGAGCGAGTCGGAGCGAGAAGATAGTGATGACGAAGAAGATCTGAACCTTCCTTATCAGTCAGACTTTGCTTCTAAGTTCACTCGAAGAATCTCTACGTTCAAAATGCCTCGAAAAGTGAAGATGCCTAGCATCGTGCGCACCTACGACGGAAGTGGTGACCCTGACGATCATTTAGCCATTTTCTCCAGCGCAGCCGATACCGAGGGTTGGCCTATGCCGATCTGGTGCCGAATGTTCGCCCGAACTTTCGTTGGGCCTGCGAGAATATGGTTCGGCGAGTTGCCGGAAGAAGGCATTGATAGTTTTAAAGACATGAAAAAGAAGTTTGAACTTTATTTCATGCAACAACGTAGGTACACTCGGGGTCCGACAGATATTGCTAAAATCAAACAAAGGGAGAACGAGAGTCTCCAGAGCTTTGTAGAAAGATGGAAGCGGGAGCTTCTGCAGATTAAAGGAGGGGACGATATGTTGAAAGTATCGGGATTCATGGAAGGGATTCGGATACCGGCCCTTATCGCGAAACTCAATGCCAGGGTACCCAAGACAGTGGACGAAATGATGGAACGTGTGAAAAGATTTCTCAATGGGAAAGAAGCTTCAAGACAATATGTCGAAGCTAGCATAGCAGCGTCTCGAAAGGGGTCGAAAATGACCTCCCCTGCTACAAGTCCTCCGTGGAGGCCTTCCCCAAACCGGAAAAGCTTTTCTCCCGGTAGTCACGAAAGAAGGTTCGGACGAGGACCGATCCGTACCTCTCCTTTCGTCTCTTCCGGAGAATCTCGGCGACAAATCAACTTCACAGAGCTTAGCAAAACCCCTAGCGAAGTCTTCGCCACTGAAAAAGGGAGAGTACACTTCACTGCTCCGGCCCCCTTAGTAGGAACTCCAGACAAGAGATTCCTTGACCGATGGTGTGAATTCCATCAGAACAAAGGGCATTACACAAACGACTGCTTTCAATTAAAGAAGCAGATCGAGGAGGCCGTAAGAACTGGACAACTGAACCATCTGATGGAAGGAATCAAACAAGGTGGCCAAAAGAAGCAAGGTCCGCCGTACCCCGGAAAAGGGAAAGGGAAGGAGATACAGATGGTCTTCTGTGAAGGAGAAGGTAGTGGACCCCGTGATGAAAGAACGGAGCCCTGGATGATACAGGAGATGTCTTTTCCTCCGGTCGACACCTCTAAAGGAACCACAGACCCAATGGTTGTGGTGGGAGACATCGGAAACCAAACGGTACACAGAATATACATCGATAATGGGAGTGCTTCAGAAATACTCTTTGAACAATGTTTTTTGAAACTAGATCCCGAAGTACAAAACAGGATGAAGAGATGCTTCCAGTATTTGGTCGGGTTTTCCGGAGAAGCAGTGAAGCCAATAGGGCAGATCCGATTACCCCTCACCATCGGAAACGAAGACAAGTTTCGGACAGTTGAAATCGATTTCCTGATAGTTCGGGCCAACTCTCCATACAATGTCATTATTGGAAGACCCGGAATAGCAAAGCTCCGAGCTATTGTGTCGACAACTCACTCCCTCATGAAATTTCCTACCCCCGGAGGAATCGTTGAAATTCGTCCGGAGGCTCACAAAGTGTTGGAATGCCAAAAAATCGAGAGGATATTGCAGAAGGAGGAAGAGGAAATCAAGTTGGGAAAGGTTATCATTCATCCGGATCATCCGGAGCAAACATTTACGGTTGGAGATACATTCACCCAAGAAGGCAAGGAAAAGCTCATCACACTTCTCCGACAGAGCAGAGATGTCTTTGCTTGGAAACCCTCGGACATGACTGGGGTACCAAGGGGGTTAGCCGAACATAAGCTAACCATCCAGAAAGGAAAAAGCCCAATAGTACAGAAGAAACAAGGTCTAGCACCTGACCGAAGTAGGGCTGCTTGTGAAGAGGTTAAACAATTGACCGAGGCTGGAATTCTCCGCGAAGTCCGATACCGAACCTGGGTGGCCAATCCGGTCATGATTCGGAAAAGTGATAATACATGGAGAATGTGTGTTGATTTCAAGGATCTCAGTGATGCTTGCCCGAAAGATGCATATCCATTGCCGGAAGTAGATTTAAAAGTGGAAGCGCTGGTGGGCTTCAGATTCAAATGTTTCTTAGACGCATACAAAGGATACCACCAGATACAAATGGCTAAGGGAGATGAGGACAAGACAGCCTTTCACACCGATATGGGAATCTTCTGATACCGAAAAATGCCCTTCGGTCTCAAGAATGCTGGAGCAACTTACCAAAGATTGATAGACAAAGCTTTTTCGGAACAGATCGGAAGGAATCTAGAAGCATACGTTGACGATCTAGTTATAAAGTCCACGTTTGAAGAAATGATGATTCAAGATATTCGGGAAACGTTCGCCAATCTCCGGAGAATCAACATGAAGCTCAATCCGAAGAAATGCTCTTTTGGGATGGAAGAAGGGAAGTTCCTGGGTCATATCGTCACTCCAAATGGCATCAAAGCAAACCCAGAGAAAATTCGGGATTTAGAAGGCATATCGTCCCCTAAGACGATGAAGGAAGTCCAAAGCCTAAACGGCAAAGTCATAGCCTTAGGGAGATATCTCTCAAAGTCTGCCGAAAGATCACTACCGATCTTTCGAACCTTAAAGAATTGTGTAAAGAAGGGAGATTTTCGGTGGACACCTGAAGCCGAAGAAGCCTTACAGGAGATAAAGAGGTTCGTAATGGCGCTTCCCACTCTGACAGCACCGAAGGAGGGAGAAACCTTGATCCTGTATTTATCAGCAACGATAGAAGTCATTAGTTCGGCTCTGTTGGCTGAAAGAGAAGGAGAACAAATGCCTATCTACTTTGTCAGCAAGGTACTACAAGGTCCCGAAAACAACTACACCCAGGTAGAGTAGATAGCACTAGCCCTGGTTTATACCTCCCGAAGGTTGAAAAGATACTTTCAAGCCCATAGCATCCGAGTGATCACTGACCAACCATTAAAACAAATCTTAAGGAATGTGGAAACAGCCGGAAGACTTACAAAGTGGGCCATCGAGTTAGGAAGCTACGACATAGAATATGTCCCCAGGACATCTATCAAGGGACAAGTTCTGGCGAATTTTATAGCCGAAGTCCCTGATGAGATTGCTCCTAGAGACAGGGTTCCGAAGGAAGCAAACGATGAGCAACCCTCGAAGAATAGGAAGAGGAAGAGGCCGGCGGAGTCCCATGCCGAAGGAAAGAGTCAGAAGAAAGACCAAGTTTGGTGTCTGTTCACTGATGGATCTTCCAGCTCAGAAGGATCAGGAGCTGGAATTCTTCTTGTTAGCCCGGAAGGGAAAGAGTTCTCATTTTCCATCCGTTTTGGTTTTGATAACACAAATAATGAATCCGAGTATGAAGCCCTGTTGGCCGGATTACAAAAAGCCAAAGGAAAAGGAGTAGAACACTTGAAGGTTAAAGTGGACTCAAAGTTGGTGGCCAACCAAATCAATGTAACATATGAAGCAAAGGAGGACCGGATGAGCAAATATAAAGAGAGGGCAAAGAATTTGATGGCCACTTTCCAATCATGCACAATTGAGCAAGTCTCGAGAACAAGAAACAAGGTGGCTGATACCCTGAGCAAATTGGCATCCATAGCTTTCGGACACACCGAAATGAAAGTAATGGTGGAAACACAGGAACAACGGTCGATAGCTAATCCGAAAGAAGCATTAATGATCGTCGAAGACGAAGGAATCACTTGGATGACGCCGATCGTCAAGTTTTTACAAGAAGGAGACTTACCGCAAAACCCGAATGAAGCACGAAAGATCAGAATGAAGGCACCAAACTACGTGATGAAAGGTACAACACTTTATAGAAAAAATCCACTTTCACCACTCCTACGTTGTTTGGGACCATTGCAGGCCAATTATGTAATCCGAGAGATGCACGAGGGAGCATGTGGCATGCATGCCGGACCGCGTAGTATGGTCTCGAAGATCACCGGATTGGGATACTTTTGGCCCACTATGCATTTTGATGCCATTGAGGTGATCCGAAAGTGTGATGCTTGCCAAATCCATGCACCTATACCGAGACTTCCCAAGCACAATTTAGTGTCTATACTATCGGCGTGGCCTTTCCAAAAGTGGGGCATTGACATCGTCGGCAAATTTCCAACGGGGACGGGTGGAATGAAATTCCTCATCGTGGCAGTAGACAACTTCACAAAATGGGTCGAAGCAAAGCCCGTCGCCCGAATCACAGGAAAGCAAGTGCAGAGATTTGTGTGGGAGAACATTGTGTGTAGATTCGGTCTACCGAATGAAATAATCTCTGATAATGGCAAGCAGTTCTCAGATAACCCGTTTCGACGATGGTGCAACGAAATGAAAATCAAACAAACCTTTACTTCGGTGGCACATCCACAGAGCAACGGCCAGGTTGAAAGGATTAACCGAAGCATAGGTGATGGAATAAAGGCAAGGTTGGGGAGAGAAGGAACGGACTGGGTGGATCAAGTATCCCATGTGTTGTGGGCACACCGAACCACCCAGAAAACAAGCACCGGAAAAACACCTTTTAGCCTAACCTATGGATCTGAAGCTGTCGTCCCAGCCGAGATAGGAATGCCCAGCCACCGGATGACATCCGGAAATGAGCAAACTAATCAAGAAGATATCCGACTCAATCTGGTATTGCTGGAAGAACGAAGAAATGCAGCGTCAGTTCAAGAGGCCAAGTACAAAGAAAAACTTGAAGAGACTTACAACAGGAAGGTAAGGAAGCTGGTGCTGAAAGAAGGTGACTGGGTCCTTCGAACGAACGCAGCAAGTCGGCAGGAAAACGAAGGAAAATTGGGGCCAAAATGGGAAGGTCCGTACAAGGTGATCAAGGATAAGGGTAATGGAGCATACGAACTGGAAGACATGGCCGGTACTCCAATACCCAGAACATGGAATGCCATGAACCTTCGAAAGTACTATCGTTAGCCGATCATGTGTAATGTAACCTTTTTTCTTTTTTATTATTATGAATGAAAGGCTTTCGCGGCCAATTTTTCCCTCCATTTTACTATTAGTACTATTCGAATGAATGTTCATGACACTTGACGAAGTGTCTGAACATACAAGTAATTCAGATAGTCTAAGAAAAAATAAGGATGAGACTTCACAATCATTGAGCCTAACCTCAATAAGTATTGGATCTAACTCCGAATGAAAAATTGAGCCTAACCTCAATAAGTATCGGACCTAACTCCGAATGAAAAAATTGAGCCTAACCTCAATAAGTATCGGACCTAACTCCGAATGAAAAATTGAGCCTAACCTCAATAAGTATCGGACCTAACTCCGAATGAAACATTGAGCCTAACCTCAATAGGTATTGGACCTAACTCCGAATGATAAATTGAGCCTAACCTCAATAAATTTCGGATCTATTTCCGAATGAAAAATTCAAAGAGATTCACACGAAGCATTTAACACAGCATACCAAATTATAACAAGTAAATAAAAGATGCAAGTGAATCCGGAAGTTAAACAAACAACTAAAAGATATATTTATCATTACTTGTTTTGTAGAAACATATCTTCACAGGTCGAAGACATGCCTCATTGTTACATAGCAAAAGAAAATATAACACAAAAGCTTCATTCCTCATCCGAAGGAGGACCCACAACAGGCTCAACAGCCTGAAAGTCTTCTATCGGAGAACCATCGGTGGCTGACAAGGCTTCAAGATAAGGATAGTTAAGTTCGGAAGCATCAGCTATGGCCTTCTCCAGCTCTGAAGCAGCATTGGCATTAAAGAATGGAGAAGATGAGGGTTTCTGCCTTAGACGACCAAGATTAACACCAGCAACCAAACCATCGTGGCACCCAAGTCGATAGTTAAGCATCCGAATATTCTCCTGGGGACGGGAGTACTCATGACTCGAGTGTAGCTTCTGAATGACATGCTTCGGACCCGTTGTTACCAACCAACTTCTGTCCGAGCGAAGTGCAGCTAACTCAGCGTCTTGTTTCCTCAACCGTTCCTCCAAGGACCGGAGCACATCACCATTGATATCACACTGGGCCTGAGCCTCGGCCATGGCAGCTTCATGTTCCGCCTTCAAACTGGCTATAGCAACCTTATGATTGGCCTGCAGTATGTCTTTCAGCTTGGTCATCTCAACTTGATGCTCGCTCTTTATATTGTCAGTAAGCTCCCGGACGGCAGCCTCACTAAATCGAGACGAAGAAGCTTTCATCCTGGCTATCTCTTGCGACAGACTATGACTTCTGTCGCGATAGTGTTTTTTCCGGTCAAGAGCCTCTGAAAGTTTATTTTGAAGTCCTAGGGCTCGGAATCTTTGCTCTTCCGTTTCTCGAGCCGATGATTCCATTCGGCGTCGGAGGTCAGGACCAATAACGTTTAGAGAGGCAAGAGCAAAGTCGAACTCACGGCCCACCTGGACATTCCCCAGTTTCCCTAGGCGAAGAGTCTCGGTCGGGGTAGCAAGATGGTCAACAAGATCCCGATTGATCTCGTAGGATTTCGCTTGAAAGAGGTCCCCACATTTGATCTTACTTACTGCCGGAACAAATGATGTCCCGGCCAAAACAGCACCCAAACCCTCGGATTCGGTATCCGAATTCTCATCTTCCGAATGAACGCTGGCATCCTCCGTGTGTTCACCTACCCTCTGATCACCTGGCAGAAAATAACTGAAGATCAGTAAATAGTCGAAAGGAAGTTAGTAAAAGAAACACATAAAAGCATCAAGTTCCTACCTTTCACCCAGATTCGAGTCCGGGCGGAAGACCCAGCCAACTCTGAAACAGGAGAAGGTTGAACGATGCCAGAAAAAAGAAAAATACCTTCTGTCCTATCCACCGAAACTTGAGTAGAAGTTTCGTCCAGTAAGTTCTCGCTCCGTTCCGGCTGAGATACGATTAAGGATGAAGGCTGACGAGCTAAATCTTCCGGCGACGCCGGATGATAACCCATGTCCTCCTGCTCCAGCATAACCCCTGAATAAGTCTGTTGTAAAGGTTCATCAGCCAATTCAGTAGCCACAAGCTCCTTATTCCTCTCATTCATCGGAACAACCACGGAAATATCTTCTAAGGGTCTCTTACCCCTATCATCGGCACCAACACTTGCTCCCTCAACAACATGTTCCGGATTAGAAGTAACCACCTCCGGATCAGTATGAGGACCTGTCGAGAAATCATCATCAACTATCAGTGGCAACTTCTTTGTTCTTCTCTCCAGGCCTAGAAGTGTCGGCTGCCTGTGTCGATGGAAGCTTAGATTGTTGGTCCTTTTTCTTTTCCTTAATGGCCAAACCCTTGGCAGAAATAGAAATCTTCTTTTTCTTCTTAGGCACCTCAACCATCGGTGCATCCTCTTCCCCGGACTCCCCACCCTCAACATCATCAAGTTTCTGGCCCTCGGACGACTCCGGAGGGGCAAACCAGTCAGTAGCTTTTCTTTTCCTAGCAGCTGCATTTCCCATAGAAGATGATGTCTTTGAAAACAAAGCATTGAAAAGCAAAGGAATAGTATTGTTACCACTCTTGGCCGGACGACCTCCACTACCAATAATGGTCCCAGGGGCCGGCTGAACAAAGTCCTCATCCGAAGGATCTCTCATTGTATAGCCCGCTGGAAAAACTGCATCAGCATCGGTATAAGGGGGAGGAGGTTCGTTCGTAGACATATGTACCACCCGAGCATTCATCTGGACTAACCAGGCCGCTTCACCTTCAGCTATGTTGCGAGAAATATACTTAACTCCGTCCCAATCAGACATCTCCAAAAAATCTATCAGCGACAAATCTGGAAAAAAGAAAGAAAAGGCAAAATGAGGATCAGCAGGGAACTACCGGTAGAAGGAACAAGAATACCCGACGTACCTCGGCCATTCAACTGTAAACAAGGTTTGCTGATATTAGACGTCCAATGCCGACTTACACCCGCCATCACCAACACATGCTCCGGCAGTGTCCGGCACTCTATTTTATGAGTGGTGAAGGCCAAGATAGCGTCAGCCGGAACAACTCCCTGCTTAACTTGGTCATCCGCAACAGACTCATCTTTATGCTTCCATCTCATCCGGATAAAAGCCACGCCGATATTCACATAGAAAAACTTGGTCTTCCAGTTTTTGTGACCGGAAGGAGCTCCGGAAGAACAAGCGGGGCTAGGTTTTCTTCTTTTATCAATAGTAAACCAGTCGTCGGCTTTCCCCAACTTGTAAAATGTCCGAAAGAGGTCGAGCGAAGGCTCATAACCAAGAGCCCAACTTTGAACTTCGAAACAAGCAAGTCTCAAAGCCCCAAGGGGGTTCAGTTGTGTGGGCATGAGTTTATAATATTCGCAAAACTCCAGGAAAAGCCTGGAGAATGGAAGTCGGAGGTTTGAAAATTCAAACCATTCAGCGTAAACGCCTATCTTCCCAGGAGGAGCGTCTAATATAGTGTCGTTCGGCCCAGGGAGAACGGCGCCGTATCATTCGCCGATGGCATATCTTTCCAATAAAGTGTCAAGATCTTCTTGAGTCAAAGTAGTAAAGCACCTCCGAAGGTTTTCTTTGTCTCGCTTCGACATGGCGAAAATCAGAAATAAGAAGAAAAACGAAAGAAGTTTGAAGGAAGAAAAAAGCACACAGTTAAAGGTGTAAATTAGAAAACGGTGAGAAAAAAGTTACAAATGGGGTAAAACGAGTTATTTATAGGCAAGTGTATGTCAGACGATGGGACGCGCGTCTAATCCCACCTCCTCTCTCGGCCAATGGCATAGCGACAGGTGGCACAAGCATTAATCACCGCAGTTTGAAAAAACTTCCCGCCGAAGCTAAAACTCAATTGTCCCGCCTAAATAGGCAGACAATTACTAATTTCCGAAGTAACTCAAGAGGCATACCCCTGTCAACCGAAAGAACAACTGAAAGAACCAAAAACACTTTATTTTTCTTCTAGTCAAGCATTACATAGTCTTAACTACGTAATACTGGACTAGGGGGGCTGATGACGTACCATCGGTTAGCCGATAGAAGTCTATCGACTAACCCAATGGTACGCCGAAAGATCTATTAAGCTGGGCACAATCTTTGAGAAAAGAAATCTAAACAACACCTATTATCCGAAGAACATCCTAAGGACCAGGAGGCCGAAGGATGACTTCTCGACAAAGAGTACAACACCCTGAAATACCTTCAAGATAAACAAGGCATTGTACTAAGAGCACGCTATTATCCGAAACTCAAGGCTTATAAATACCAAGCTCACTCTTCACTTCAAGGGTAACGTTCACATACACTCTACACTCTTACTTATATTTTACCCTTACTCTTCGATATCTTACTCTCACGCCCGAGGTAAACTAGGGGATCATCCCCGCTCCGTTTACTCGTGTGTTTACTTGCTTGTGCAGATAGTTGTAAGGTCGAAGATAAGGATCAGGCTGAAGGTCTTCTTCGGATCAACTCTTCCGGATCCGAACCTTCTACCCCTTGTAATTGTGATATCCCGGTGTCGCAACACTTCACTTTCAATATATATTTATATAGTTAAAATTCATTCTTATATTAACCTTGTCAATATATTGTTAACTGAAAAAAAGGTCATGACAAGACTGAACTCTAATTTTTCATTTTATAATTATTGAGAATAAGCAAATATATATAGTTAGACTAAAATAGCTAATGTAAAAACAATGTTTTGGTCTTATTGAAATAACCAGAAATAATATTTACAAAGTATTATGCCATTAAGCCAATCATGTTGTTGAAGTTCCGAAACCCTCGCCACGTTGGAAACCAAAACATGACTTGGTCACATACATATTCAACCATCGAATCTTAAATGTGGGTTATCGTGTAACTAATAGTCACCCTCATGCTATAAATCGATGATTGGAAAAGATGAAGAAGGCATGCATCAATTTTTCAATATCTAAATCTAACCCATATGTAATTGTTACGGGAATAGTCAATAATACCGTTTATACAATAAATGTATTAGGAAAATAACCGACTCGCTTTAAATAATGTAGAATATTAATATCTATCATATTTTTGGTAATAAATTCTTAAACAACTTTAACTCCACACAATTTATTTGCATGAATATCAGATTCTTCATTGTTTTTTAGTGTGGCTTTATGGGTAACACTAATTAAGATTTTTATCATCCAAAGAATGCAATCTCTTAGAATTAAATAATTATTGGTTAATTTTTTTTTCTTTTTCTTAAGAGAAACTATTGGTTGATTAACAATGTATACAAAATAATTCATCTTAAAATAATTTCTCGCCAGACAACAAATCATCGCTTTTATCTTTTAATTTGGATTCTAATCAAATTGTTTTTGTCTACGAGTTACGTGCTTTTGAAGAAACACCGGATTAAATATCCATTCCAGTTGCAATTGCGTTAGATAAACCTTTATTAGAACTCCTCAAAGTAAGAAATTAAACAATTTTACTTCTCAAATAGCTACATCAAAAGATGGTTGGATAGTAACTTCTTGATATCTAAATTTAAGACATATAAGAGTTCAAAGTTAAATCCAGAAGTCGTGTAGGGACGCACGTAAGACACTTACCAAGATCCTCCACTCATGATTGGCTAAAATCACAATTTTCTTATTTCACTCTAACTCGTACCTATTGTTACAACGTAACTCCCAACTACTTCAGCTACACCTATGAAACATACCCAAAATTGTAATAGTAATTGGAAATACAGAGTTACAATTGTTTTTTTTATAACCCAATTTCATTTACTTTTCGTTTTAAAATTTTTGGAGCTTTTAAAAAGAACAGAGGTGTTACATAGAAACACAAGAATGAGCTTTTGAAAATAAAGTTTACTTAAGATAACAATGATAAGATTAACTAGATTGACTATTTTATTAACAAGAGACGATTTTAAATAATGATCTTTATAAGAAAAGAAATTTTAAAAATTAGGTTTAATTGACAAATAGAAAGTCTTTATTTCAAATACTTTATAAAATCAATTTAATCATTTAACTTTGACAAATTGATCAAATAGCAATTTATTTTTCTCACATAAAAATTCTTCACCATTCAATTAAGAATTCGTCAATTTAATCATTTATTTTGACATTTAGCCCTTTATTTTCCTAAAATAAAAATGGGTGTTGATAGAGGCACCCCCCCTAAACCATTTTTCGGTTATCAACACCCCCCAAGGGTCACATCATTATTACTAACTAGATTATTACCCCGCGATAGCGCGGACAAAGATAAAGTTTGACTCGTAAATTTTTGTTTCTGTAGATTTTAAGTTATTATGAGAAGATAATATATATACTTTTACGTTTATATACCTGTTTTAATATTTTTATGAGGAGATTTTAGAATAACAATATGGTACATCATAGTCTAAATTGAGCGATTTATAAGTAAAATAAACTTATGTTTTTTTATTTCAGTAGAGATGTAAATGAAAGAGAAAATGTAATTATGTATTGTAAGAGGGTGTAAAATAGAAATAGTCTTTGATGACATCATCATTCTGATCTAACGGCTGAAATCAAAGAAGATAACTCATCCAATGGACCTTACTTCGCCATGTGGCATTTAAGGCCCCTCTTTTATTATATATTAAAGATTAAAGATATGATTTTTTTTTCTAATTTTAGATATAGAAAGTATATAATTGTTTTTTTATTATCTACATATCGTATTTTATTTATTTAAAATTTAAAGATATATTTGTTTTATAACTTTTTATTTTTTTGTATTTTAAAGATTTTTTTAATAGGTTAAACTCGTGTTTTAATAAGTAAAACAATTAAATTTTATCAATTACAACTTTATATTTATTAATGTTTATTATAATTCAAATATACATGTTAATTTTAAATAATCAATATTTATTTTTTATACGTTAGGAAATATATTTAACACGTTTAACCTGTGTAAACTAAAATAATAATTTACGATTTTATTTTATTAGATTTTATTAATAGTTTTTTTTTATTTAAAATTATTTTAGTATACCTTTCTATATAAAATAAAATTTACAAACAAAAATAACTAATAAACTAATATATAATTATAAGATTTTAAATATAAAATAAAATAAAACTAAAAAAAAATAAATATAAAAATTAGTAATAATAATAATTAAAAAAAAGGGGGTGTAGATAACCATTTGGAGGGGTGAGGTTATCCCACCCCAATAAAAATTCTCTATCATTTGACTACATAATGAAAATTATTTTTATTTATAAATAAAGTTATTTTAAATTGCCCGTGTATATACACGGGTATCAGAACTAGTATATGCAATAGTAAAACTTCTTAATCAAGAAGGGCCCGTTTTAAAAATCCGTTTTATGCCTCTGAAATACTTGTCCAACCTCTACGTTAAAAACCGCATAGACCAAAACCATAGCGTTTACAAACCACAACTTGATGTAAACAAGGTCTATGTTACAAACCACATAGACCGAAACCGTAACGTTTACAAACCACAACTTTAAATTAAAACTTTGGTGTGTACAGATAACACACTTGTCCACAATCCCCAATCAAACTTGACAAATACATAAACACATTTAGTCAACCCACATTCCACCTAACTCCGACAACCAAACCATGTCCTCTCCGGCGAACCTACCTCCCTTTTTCTGGGGAGAAACCCCGGAAGAAGAATACTACAAATCCCACAACTTACGTAACTCCAAATCCTATTTCCAAACCCCAAACGGCAAAATCTTCACTCAATCATGGCTCCCATTAGACCAATCCCAACCTATAAAAGGCGTAGTTTTCATGACCCACGGATACAGATCAGACTGCAGCTGGTCTTTCCAAGAAATATGCATCGCGTACGCGAAATGGGGGTACGCTGTTTTCGCAGCTGATCTTACTGGGCATGGACGATCAGATGGTTTACCTGGCTATATTGGAAATATGGATGAAGCTGCTGCCAAGCAGTTGTCGTATTTTGTTAGTGTTCGTAAGAGTGAGGACTATTGTAACTTGCCGGCGTTTTTATGGGGCCAGAGTATGGGTGGTGCGATTACTTTGCTTATGTATTTGCAGTCCGAGCCGGATACGTGGACTGGGATGATTTTCGCAGCCCCGCTTTTTGTTTTACCGGTTAATTCGACGCCATCTAAGGTATGGGCAAATGCGTATATAATCGTGGTGTGAATTGAACTGTGTATGTGTATGTTTGAGCTTATGTAAGTGCTTATAGGTTTATTGGCTTTCGTCTTATGTTTCATAAGACGAGATTTTATGGTTTATGAGCTTATTAGTGTTTATTAAGTCATAATAAACAGTAATAAACCCACAAACCCTTACATAAGTCATAGAATCTGGGATTATGAAACATAAGTCAAAATCGAATAAACCCATAAGCACTTATATAAACTTAAACAAACACCCCCATAATTCCCCTATGATCATAGAATGAATCGAGAAATAATCGATATTATTAGAATTAAAATGATAGTAGAATGAAACGACAGTGTAGTAAAGGTTTGCGTAATACAATATGGTAATTTGAAAATTAGATAAGATTCTGACCAAAAGTGAGGGGTCCGATGTTCGATAGGACAATCGAAATAGATACTTTAAAGCTCAAACATAAACATAATTGTTTATTGGATCCTAGAAATATGTTTAGAAATATTAACCCAATTGTAGTTCTGTTCATAGGATCATAGAAATATGGTTGTAAAACAGATATTTGACTGAGTTTCTTTTGCCTGATTTGGCTCAACTTGCCTCGGTCATTGACGTTGTAAGCTTGGAGTGAATAATCACGGAGTACTTGGCAGAGTTTTTTGACACTGCCTACATATATAATCAAATTTTAGTCACAACGACCAAGTTCTTAGGTACTGACCTAAATCACCTAATGTGCCATGAAAACAAATTAACCGAATCTACCAATTTACAAACTATGAAACTACAACAACAATTCCAACCATATACATATATCCAAGACTTATCTAACCAGTTTCGTACCACTATGCATTCATCCATTTGGCTTCTGAAGGGTCCATTGACCCCCTTTACTGAACGTGTACTCGCTTTTGAATTGAAACTTTGTTGTTTTTTATATTGAAGCTACATTTGACGATGTACGGGTTACTGTTTGGGCTAGCGGATAGATGGGCTGTAATGCCTGAACCTCAGGCTCGGTTGGGACCAAGGCCTGTGAGGGATGCCGAAAAACAAAAAATAGTTGCAATGAACCCAAAACTATACTTGGGAAAGCCGAGGGTGGGGACTATGAGAGAGGTTGTGAGAGTTACAGATTACTTGCAGCAAAATTTCGAGAAGGTTAAGATCCCCTTTTTGGCGTGCCATGGGACAGCTGACGCGCTGGCTTGTGCTAGCGGATCAAAGATGTTGTACGAGAAGGCTGCGACTGCAGAGGAGGACAAGGGGTTGAAACTCTATGAAGGTATAAACCACTCGTTGATCCTTGGGGAACCTGACGAAGATGCTAATCGTGTATTGGCCGACATGAAAGCTTGGATTGACGAAAAGGCTGAAAAGTTTGGCCCTAAAATTTCAGGTAATTGATCAGACTATCAGTTGTTGATATCTATTGTTTAACAATCGAAAAACATGAAGTCTATATGTTCAAATTTAAACTGGTAATCACGTATTCAGATCGATGATACGAGTACTGGTATCTTATTTAAACTTTCTCGTATTCATGTTTTAACTATTCTTTGTAATGAACCTGTTAAAAGGTGGTTTACGCCTTTACCATGATATAGCATTACTTCCTAAACATTGTTGTTGTGTTTTTATTTAATTGTGTTTGTGCACTGTAGTTATGTTGTTCGACGTAATCTAAAACATTGTTGGATTGACGAAAAGGCTGAAAACTTTGGTCCTTCAATTCACTCACTGTCCTTAAGTTTTAAATGTTTCACTGATAGAAGCTCATTTTGTTTCACATGATATAAAACCCTTAACATTTCGTTATTGTCGCCGTTAAGTTTCGTCATGTGAGTAGCATACGAGGTATGGGTGTTCATCGAGTCGGTTTTTGGGTTTTTCGAGTTATTCGAATTGAATTTTCGATTTGATTTTTGCCAAATTTGAATTTATCTATTTCTCGAATATTCGTATTCGGTTCGAATTCGAATCAAACCGAAATATTGTATAATATACTTATACTACTATAACTTACTAAAACCAAGAAGGAAATCAAATTAGAATTCCAAACCAAAATCAAATAGCGATTCGAATTCGAATATAACACGATTTTCCAATATATATTGGCCATACTTATATAAAATATATATAATTAGTGATGTAAATTTGGGATTAAGGTCATGTGACTAGAAAATTCATTAATTTGAAAACCGACGCGAAATTCCAATATCCGATTCATTTTATAAAAATTTAAGTTCTATTCGTATAATAAACACCCATAATACGATATTATTTTAGTTATTTTTCATCTTTCATCTCTTCTTTATAGAAGGCGAGAAAGTTAATATAAAGATTTTGAAGAGAAAAAGTGACCAAAACAAGTTCACGTAACCAAATTTTACAGTAACAATAATAAAATGATAACAATTGAACAATCAATAAATAAAAATGACCTTGTTTAAACTGGTGGTGAAGATATTAGTTTTTAGATACTTTTTAACTAATGGTCTTTCTTTAAGGTACAAAAGTTGAAAAATGTAAATTTAAAAAACCAAAAGCAATTGTCAACTTTATTGAAAAATATCATTTTCTCCTCACCAAACCCCAGGAATCCCTCACCAACCACAAGAGTGCGTTCCCATGCTCCAAACTTAAAATACATTTTATACCTTGACCTTTACTTTATATCTATCTTTAAATATAAAGTAAAAATGAAATTATTTTAGCATATTTCATAAATAAAAATAATTTTCTTTAACCATTTATTTTATAACTTATACTTTATAAGTTTTTTATATTATAATACTCTTTTATCTTTTTTAGTTTTATTAAGCTTTCAAAGACTCCAATTTGATTCGAAAGGAGAAATAACCTTTAGAAAGAAATATTCATTTCAATCTATTCAGCTCAAATTTATAAAAGAAAGTTGGACTCGAAGAAATATCACATTTCTCTTCAGATTGAAAATTCGAAAAAGCTCGTTACTTAATTATTATAGGGATTGACGAAATTTATGAAAAAGTTGAACAAGCCATTATAAGATAAGAGCAAGTCACCAAAATAACACCCAACATTTATATTTTTCAGAAATAATCATCTGACATGTGACGGATTTCTTGCTATACCTTTTTCGTCGTAGAAGTAGATAAATGTTAATCAAACCAATAAAAACTACACGTCGTCACGTAAGTGAATGGTGACACGAGAAATAAATAGTGTATGTGTTTTTGTGAGTGTTGGGATAGGGTAGTTACCATGTCAGGACGAACCATGCCTTCGTCCAGCCAACCACCGGAAGGGAAAGAACATAGAAAGTCAGAGGTCACGGAAGGACGAAGGGGAGCATTAATTACGGACAAGACAACTGATGACAGCATTTAATGAAGAAGAGCGTGGGAGACAAGACGCCGTCCACGCGCCTCTGCATTTAATAACCATCACAGTCAGTTGACTGAAGTGGAGGAAAGGTAACCACGACGTTGACACGTATGAGGCGACAGGTCGGGGCGGACCGGTCCTAAGACATTATCCGGAGGGTAATGACCGAAGACTTACTATATAAGGGCAAGTCCAAGGAATTGAAGAGGGTCGGCTCATTCTTGTAACACACTATTGCTAATCGTTTAACTGGTTGTAAGAGCATTCTTTGTATTCAATATTCAATCATTTACATCATTGAATGTTTGGTCAATCTATTTAACATTGTATTAGATTCTTAGCATTATTCCCACCCTTCGTCTAGAACCGGACGAAGGGTCCAGAGTGACAAAATTTACTTTAACATTGGCGCCATCCGTGGGACCCTGTCGTTTATCAACGAGAGATTCTGGGAAAATACGGGAAAAACGCCTTTAGATCAGCAGAAGGAAAACCCCACCTGGACAGTTATCCAAGAATCTGTTGGAGACACAGGGCCACCCCCGACATTCACCTCAGAAGCGGACGAACTAACAAGCCTAGGTACGCTTAAACCTCATCATCTTTACATACCCAGTAGAGGTGCCAATCATGATAAGGAAAGACTTACTATCCCTAAAAAGAAAAGAGCCCGATCCTGCATGGATGAACCAAGAAATAGCCTTTCCTCCCAAGAGCGAATGCTGCCCTACCTTGGATCCCATCATAGTGGAGGGACAAGTAGGTGACATCATCGTCCAAAAGGTATACGTAGATACAGGGAGCTCCACGGAGGTTATTTATGAACACTTCTTTCGACAACTGGGGAAGTCTGTCCAGACACGCATGAGAAGATCTGAATCAGCACTTCAAGGGTTCAGTAACGAGACGACGTGGCCGCTGGGAGAGATAACACTCCCTCTAACCCTGGGAAAGCATCCACGTGTGAGGACTGAATGGATGAACTTTGCGGTGATCCAGGCACCGGCCCCCTTTGATATCATCCTAGGAAGACCAGGATTATACCAGTTAGGAGCTGTTCCTTCCCCCTTTCATGGGCTGGTGAAATTCCCCACTCCCCATGGCGTCGCAACAGTTCGTACCAAAAGACAGGGAAAAAGGTGGTGCGCCTCGGCTGAAAGAACGGATAAATCACCAGCGATACACCATGATCCGGAGGATAAACTCGTCATCAACCCGAAGTACCCGGAGCAGACCATAGCCATAGGGTCACACTTATCTAGGCCTTGTAAGGAAAAATTATTCACATTGCTCTACAACAACATGGATGTATTTGCGTGGACACCTTCTGATATGACGGGAGTACCCCGGAGCATTGCCGAACATCGGTTAAAAACGTATCCCAGCGTGGAGCCAGTAAAACAGAAAAAGAGGGGAATGGCCCCGGAGCGTAGCCAAGTCATAAAAGAAGAGGTGAATAAGTTAACAGAGGCGGGAATCTTACGAGAAGCGAGATATCAGACTTGGGTGGCAAACCCCGTTCTTGTGGAGAAAAGTGACCACTCCTGGAGAATGTGTATTGATTTCAAGAATATCAACAAAGCCTGCCCAAAGGACAACTACCCATTGCCGGAGATAGATTGGAAGATCGATTCTCTAATGGGATACAAATATAAATGCTTCCTGGACGCCTATAAGGGCTACCACCAGATACAAATGGCACCTGAAGATGAGGATAAGACGGCCTTTTATACGGATTTTGGCATATTCTGTTACAGGAAAATGCCCTTTGGATTGAAAAATGCCGGAGCCACCTATCAAAGGTTGATCGACAAAACCTTTGAAACCCAAATTGGTAGAAATCTGGAGGCATATGTTGACGATCTCGTCATTAAGAGTCATAAGGAGGAAGACATGATCGGTGACATTGATGAAACCTTTCAAAAGCTGAGAAGTATCAACATGAAACTAAACCCTAGGAAATGTACGTTTGGCGTGGTGGAAGGGAAGTTTCTAGGACATGTAATAACCGAAAGGGGTATCAAGGCCTGTCCTGACAAGGTAAAAGCAATTACTGAAATGAAATCCCCTGCGACATTGGGAGAGGTCCAATGTCTCAACGGCAGGCTGGTGGGTTTAAGCCGATACCTCTCAAAATCAGCCGAACGGTCACTCCCCTTTTTCAAAGCACTAAAAAAAAGCATTAATGTGACTGATTTCATTTGGACGGCTGAGGCCGAAGACGCCTTTCAAGAATTAAAAAGATATTTAGCTCGGCTACCGGCCCTGGTAGCCCCAATAGAAGGAAAGGAACTATTTGTGTACCTAGCAGCCTCCGATAACACTGTCAGCGCCGTCCTGATCACAGAGGAAAAAGGAAAGCAGACCCCCGTCTATTTTGTGAGTAAAGCCCTGAGGGCTGCTGAGCTAAATTACCCACCCATGGAAAAATTGGCTTTAGCCCTAATATACACGGCTCGGCGCTTACCCCGATACTTCCAGGCATACCCAATAATAGTGATGACCGAGTTACCTATTAAAAATATATTGGCAACGCCGGAGAGGTCAGGAAGGTTGGCAAAGTGGGCCATAGAGTTAGGAGCCTACGCAATCGAATATAGACCAAGGCAGGCCATGAAAGGACAGGTGCTAGCAGATTTTATTGCTGAGGTACCGATACCACCGCCCCCACCTATGAAGGTTAAGGATGGGAAGTTGACTATACCACCCTGCCCGGCACCAAAAGATGAAGTATGGTTCTTTATACACCGATGGGCATCTAGCAGTTTAGGATCCGGAGCAGGTATGATCCTGGTTAGCCCTACGGGAGAAGAATTCACTTACGCGCTGAAGCTCTCCTTCGACAGCACCAACAACGAGGCAGAGTATGAGGCTTTGTTAGCAGGATTACGAATAGCACTCAGAATGAAAATATTGAACCTCGAGGCAAGAGTAGACTCAGCACTCGTGGCTAATCAAGTAAAGGGTGATTTCGAGGCCAAGACGAAAACATGGCAAAATACAAAGCTTTAGTGGTGGCCCTTGTACAGAGCTTCAGGTACTTTAACATTCGGCAAATTCCAAGGGAAGAAAACACAAAGGCTGATGCCGCTAGTAAAATGGCATCAGTAGCCCATACGGAGAAGCAGAAGAAGATCCTGGTGGAAGTTTTAAATCGCAGAAGCACGGAAGTAGAGATAGTGGGAGCAATAGTAGAGGACACTGATCCGAATTGGATGACCCCCATCGTCCATTGTCTAAGGACAGGAGAAGAGCCCGCGGACAAGAAGGAGGCAAGAAAGCTAAGAATGAAGCTCCCTATGTACGTGTTAGTTGAGGAGACACTATACAAAAAGGCTTTCCTTATGCCCTTGCTTAGATGCGTAGGTCCGAAGGAGGCAAACTATGTGATCAGAGAAGTCCACGAAGGGGCCTGCGGCATGCATTCGGGCCCTCGAGCCGTAGTATCTAAACTAATCAACCTAGGGTACTATTGGCCTTCCATGCATAGAGATGCCACCGAGGAAATACAGAAATGCCAAAGTTGCCAAAGATATGCTTCGGTTCCCAGACATCCAAAAAACGACCTGATCTCAGTCACGTCAGCTTGGCCTTTCCACCAGTGGGGCATAGACATTGTAGGACCCTTCCCACTCTCCCCAGGAGGAGTTAAATTCCTGCTGGTGGCCATAGATTACTTCACCAAGTGGGTAGAAGCCAAGCCATTAGCCACCATTTCCGGAGCCCAGGTGAAGAAGTTTGTTTGGGACAACATTGTATGCCGATTTGGCTTGCCAGGGATTATTATCTCAGATAACGGAAAGCAATTTGCAGAAAACCCATTCAAAGAATGGTGTAAAGAGATGAGGATCCAACAGAACTTCACTTCAGTCGCTCACCCACAGGCCAACGGCCAAGTGGAGCGGGCCAATCGAAGTTTGGTCGAAGGGATAAAAACCAGGTTAGATAAAGAAGGGGGCAAATGGCTAGATCAGTTGTCACACGTGCTATGGGCACATCGCACCATGACAAAAACAAGCAACGGTGAGACACCTTTTAGCCTTGCATACGGAACAGAAGCCATTATCCCGGCGGAAATCGGGATGCCAACGGCCAGAACAGGCACGCATTCTGTCGAAGAGAATGATAGAGAGCTCCGTCTCAACCTTGACTTAGTTGAAGAGAGAAGGGAAATTGCAGCAATACGCGAAGAAAAATACAAGAGACAGGTGGAAGGATATTACAACAAGCGGGTAAACCCCAAGGCTTTCAGGGTGGGAGAGTTGGTCCTTCGGAACAATGAAGCAAGTAGGCAGGAAGACACTGGAAAGCTAGGCCCAACATGGGAAGGACCTTACAAGGTCAAAAAGATCCTTGGAAATGGATCCTATGAATTGGAAGGGACAGAAGGAAAGGCCATTCCCCGGACGTGGCATGGAGGCTTACTGAGAAAATGTTACGTCTAAGTATTGTAAAAGGAAATTTCCCTCATTATGATGTAATGATTGTAACCCCAGATATTACATAAAATATATACCGACTCTCGAAAAGAGACGGAGATTTTCATATCCACTAGTCTGAACGTATATCCTAGTGAAGATACATAAAAAAAAAAAAAAAAAGGGTCTAAGTGCTCTTCTGGGAGGGACGCTTCCCAGCTTAATAAACAAACACATATATAAAAGAAAAGGTATAAGGAGGAAAGAAGTAATCAACAGAAAAATTAAGAGGAAAATGCGTACATTGACGCCACTACGATTAAAAGTCACGATTATACAAACAGAGATCCAAGGGATCAAATGTCCCACATAACAAAAAAAAAAAATAAGTTTAAACACTATACCAGCTAACAGAAGGCTATTCAGCAAGGGGAGCCGCTGGCTCGATCTTCAATAGGTCTTCAGCCGAAAGCTTGACATCCTGACCAAGGGCTTCAAGATAGGGAAAGGAGAGCTGCTTCAAACGATCAAGGGCCTCATCTAATTTGGCATCGGCCGCCTGATCAAAGTTGGGAGTACCTGACATGGGAAGACTCCTCTGCGCCTGCCGAAAGCCATTACGTACTCCAGAAGCATACCCAGCATTGGTATACAGAGTAGCAATTTCTCCGTACGGGGCGTTAAACTCGTGGCTCTGATGGAGCTTCCCGACAAAGGCCTTCACCCCGTCTTTAAGTAACCACGCCACCTTCCCGTCCAGCTCATCCTTCTCAACTAAAAGCTGCTCACATTTGGCCCCTAGGGCAGAGTTTTCGGCCACAAGCCTTTGGTTTTCACGCTCAAAAGTAGCCTTCTCAACAGTCAAGTTTTCAATTATGGCCTTCGCCGCGGCCTTTTCACCATCAATAGCCGCCCTATCGGCCGCTAACCTTTCCCTAGCTAAACTCACCTCAACCTTCTCAGACAACAGTTCCTCATTCTGGGTTTCCAAACTTTTCACTTTTTCAATTAGTCCCTCCCATTCAGCAAGAGGCAACGACTTCATCCCAGGATCTACAGGTGGTAAAGGCTGAACCCTCACAAGATCACTATTGGTACGCTCCAAGTCACGAAGGTGCCTCTGAAGGCCTCTAACTTTCCTCTGAGCCTTGAAAGACTTTTCCAGCCAGAGACTGGCCCTTCGGAGCTGAGCCCTAACACGTCTCCGGAGTTTGACACTCTCTTCCTCCGACTTCTTAACTTTCGCCTTCGCAGCTGACAAACGCCCATCCTTCTTAACAAGCGACTTCTCAAACTTGGCAACAGTACCACTGGAAGCCTGATAACGTCCACGGACTTCCGTGCCAGCCACTGCCAATTGGGCAAGCAACACGTTATAATTATTAATCAAGGTCTCCTCCGGAAGACTCCTCCAGCGGTGAGCCTCAACTGGGGTAGCGAAATGGTCCAGCATATCTTGACAAACCTCGGGATCACTCATCCCGCTACCACACTTGGCTCTCCACCCGGCCACATAAAGGTTTGATAAGGGATCGTCCCTGTCATCTGTCGAATGAGGAGTAAAGGAGCCTCCGGCTTCGGTCAATATAGCCCCCCTAGGAACACTTTCCCCCTCATCTACGTTCTTCCCCTGGTCACTGAGAGGGGCAGGTTCCTGCACTCTAGGCCCACCGGAAGAAGAGATAGCAGGGGGATGAGAACCGGAAGCATGGAGAATGGGTGGAGCATCTAGAGAAGGCGTGGCACTGTGAGAAGGGGCCTCTGCACAGAAGATAAAAAGGTTAGCGCAAAAAAAAAAAAAAAAACTCTTTAGGAATACCATCGGCAGGAACAAGTTTCCCTCGTTTAATCTTCAGAAGGCCGGTACTTTTAACCCGCTGTCTCTTACGTGTTGATGGCGGAGCTGACGTACCTTGAGAACCAACCACCAAAGGAACTACGCCAGGAATCAACGTTTGGATCTTTACAGAGGGGGGCACGAAATCTCCAATCCCTCGCTCCAGGACACCCTTTGCATTTTCCCCTAAAGCAATCAAAGGGAAAGATACCCCAGCCAAGGTCTCCAGCTTCAAATACTCCAACAAAGAAATGGCTATACACATTGAAAGGAAAATCATTTTTAAAAAAAAAAAAAAAAGTAATATAAAGAGACGTGCAGGAAGGAAGACTCACGGCGACCACTCAGGTGAATGGAAGGGTCCATATTCAGGGAAGGCCAGTTCCGGCTCAAACCACCCAGCACCAGCACTGACTCGTCATGACTTCGAGCATGAATCTTGTTCAGAGAAATCAATCGGCAACGTTCTACCTCCACATCAGAAAGAGGAGGAGGGGGATCGGAAATAGAACCAGACGAAGCAATCCGCCAGGGAAGAAATATAGGGGCCACAGATCTATCAACCCAAATGAACCTATCCTTCCACTGCTTCAAACTAGTGGGAATGAAACGAAAACACTCCCATTCCTCATCACCCACCTTCTGACGGCGTTCCACAGTAAACCAATCCCCCGACCGAAGTAATTTGAAAAAACTCCTCCACAAATTTAGGGTTGCAGGAAACCCTAGGGCATGACATAGTAACTCAAAATTAGTCACCCTCAAAGCCGCCAAGGGATTAAATTGTGCAAGGCTCAACTGATAATATTCGATGACGGACAAAAAGAAGCGAGTGAAAGGGATACGAACGTTGGCTGCGTCGAAAAAAACGGGTATACATTGCTAGAGAATCCTCAGGACAATCAGCAACGTTGGTTTCCGCCGCGGGATTACGAGCCCGCCACTCCGCTTTCAACCCGTAATCCTTTATGAGAGCGATGAATGGGGCGTGTTTTAGGCTGCAGCGTGAAGTAAGCATATCACCTTTAGTCATATCGAAGGGATTGGAAAAAGCTAAACAGCGCGCAATGGTGTTTGAAGAAGAAGAAAAAGGAGAATAATTTTGATTTCAGAAAATGTGAAGGAAAAATAAAATAAAGTTACCAAGGAATATTTATAGGGAGATGGATAATCAAGTCACTTCCCCCGTCAAATCAGAAGAATTAATAACCAACAGGCAATAATTACTATCTGAACACAAGTGGAAGAGTCAGTCAATTATAGTCTAGGGAAGGCTCGATCAGAAATAGACCTTAACTTTCCCACTCACTTCCCTAGGCTAGGGGGGGAGATGTTGGGATAGGGTAGTTACCATGTCAGGACGAACCATGCCTTCGTCCAGCCAACCACCGGAAGGGAAAGAACATAGAAAGTCAGAGGTCACGGAAGGACGAAGGGGAGCATTAATTACGGACAAGACAACTGATGACAGCATTTAATGAAGAAGAGCGTGGGAGACAAGACGCCGTCCACGCGCCTCTGCATTTAATAACCATCACAGTCAGTTGACTGAAGTGGAGGAAAGGTAACCACGACGTTGACACGTATGAGGCGACAGGTCGGGGCGGACCGGTCCTAAGACATTATCCGGAGGGTAATGACCGAAGACTTACTATATAAGGGCAAGTCCAAGGAATTGAAGAGGGTCGGCTCATTCTTGTAACACACTTATTGCTAATCGTTTAACTGGTTGTAAGAGCATTCTTTGTATTCAATATTCAATCATTTACATCATTGAATGTTTGGTCAATCTATTTAACATTGTATTAGATTCTTAGCATTATTCCCACCCTTCGTCTAGAACCGGACGAAGGGTCCAGAGTGACAAAATTTACTTTAACAGTGAGGAACATGAGTCCAGGTGAATTGTCCGGCATAATATGATTTGTTTGTAAACATATTCAAGTATTAAATGGACATTTTGAATATCACTAAAATCGTTATCAAAAAGTTTTAAGCCCTATACCAGATATTAAGGTGTTAATACTAGTGAGATCAAAGCTACAAACAGATTTATGTTATAAAGTTATTCGAGCTCAACATTTCTTATCATATTGTATGTAACAAACTTTTATAAAACGTTAATTTGTACATGATCTGCATCCAAACTAACGCCGATAACGAAATTACAAATGTCCGGTTAGTTCCAGAATAGGACAAAATGGGGATTAAAGAAAGACATTAGTCAAAGAAAGATATCCTATTGTCCAAAGGGCATACCGGAAGTCTGTTAGAGAGCAAGTTATGGTCTAGTAGACACGCGGATTCCTGAAAAGAGAACGTCCTTTTGTCCAAATAAAGCCCTATAAATACCAACATTAAATAGTCTCACCACATCAGGTTTTTCATATGTACCTTTACATTTATACTTCATTTGATCCTTAAAACTCTTCACTTAGTTCAAGATTTTGAGTATGCTGCAGACCGAATTGCTAGAGTTTGATTTAGGATTGTTCGGAAGATCCAAAAGTTCGTTGTAGCAACAATCCAGAAGCCAAGACCAATTAAAATTTTATATATTGCTCCATGTAAACTCACACATCACCGGTTACCATAAACACATATAAACCCTAGAAGAGAGATAACAAGAAAATATAGAGGTGTTCTTTACACAAGGTATTTCGACTAGAACGAGCAAAGTTGAGGAGAAGTTTTTCGTCGGGGACGAGGATGTCTACATAGTTGAGGCGACACACATACACAACCATCTCAAGTTAAAGTTATTAACGAATATGATATGTCAAATTTATTCTTAACCGTCTCCAACTCTTTAGATATTCGCTATTTCAAAAAATTATATTTTTAACAAAAGTATTTTATGGTCTTTAAATATTAGGATGACTTTTGAAGAGAATATCAAGAAAATAGTCATCTGATTCATTGATATTTCAAAAATAATCATCAAATTCGTGAAAAGTTCTTTGCGCCCGTATATTTTGTCGCGCTAATTAAATTTGGGTCAAAAATGTTGGTCGCCTTCCGAGGACCTCGATTTGGACCCGAATCACTTATAAGTCGCGAAATTACTTCTAAGTGAATATGTATGGTGAAGAACACGTAAATAACCAAATGATTGATATTATTAAGCTTGTGTAATGTTTCCAACACGTAATTAACCAAATGATTGATATTATTAAGCTTGCGTGGCGCAACACTTCATGAACGCCGTACAACACTTTACAACTCGATCTAAATACATTCTAAACTTCACGACATGTCCTGTATGAAGTACAAACTACTATCAATGACGAATATCCTCCAAACAAAAACTTTCTCACGACTCATTCAAAAAGTTGCGAATACATGACGCGAGAATATGATAAAATTTAAAGATCTCATTTTAACGTAAATAAATGATACAAAAACATATAATACGACACAAATATATTACACAACGACCTGACATATTTCACACCATTTATGGTTGAATCAATTCTCACAAAAAGAATAGAAAAATGTAACAATTTCTCACGAAGTAAATGATTATTTTTAAAAGAGTTAATTATATAAATGGTTCGAAAAAGCGGGTTCAGTCCCTGGGTGGCAAATCATACGGGTTCAGTCCCTGGGTCGCTAGTTTAGCTACATGGTTGGTCCCTCATTAACTTAAAATGACCGAAATGCCCTTTTAACTCTTTAATATCCATTTAAATTTATATTTTTGTTTAAATTAAAGGACCTGTTATGTAAATTTTATGTAAGTTTAGTTATAAAAAAAAAAAAAAAAATCCAATACATCAACACAAACCGATCTCCCCAAATTCCAAACCCTAGAAATCTCAATCCCTAACCAATTTCCCCAAATTCGTCTGTTAATTCGTTCTCTAATGATCATACGCACCATTTTGTTTGAAAAATTGATCATACTCGAATTAGACATGGCGTTTTAATCATGTCATTTATGAAAATAGGAGTAGGAGGTTAGTTGGGACTCACTTATGGCCGATGATACAACCGCCCCAAGTTACTGGTTAAACTGGAGATTCCTCCTCTGTACATTATAGATATTGATTGCTTTGATAGCAGCGGCGATATTAATCATCAAAGACGAAATGTTCATCAAAATGACAAGTAACAAAAAAGAGGATCAACTTGATGCACAAGACGATGGGATTTTATACGAAGACGAAACTTGGAAGACCTCTTTCAAAGGACTTCATCCTGTTTGGCTTCTTGTTTTCAGATTAGCGCATTTGGTGTAATGTCAATATTGCTTATTGCTAATCTGATTATCGATGGAGCCGCCATTGAGAGTGATTATGATTAGGGATTGAGATTTCTATGGTTTGAAATTTTGGGAAATTGGTTTGTGTTGATGTATTGGATTTTTTTTAAACTAAACTTACATAAAAGGTCCTTTAATTTAAACAAAAATATAAATTTAAATGGATATTAAAGAGTTAAAAGGGCATTTCGGTCATTTTAAGTTAATGAGGGACCAACCGTGTAGCCAAACTAGTAACCCAGGGACTGAATCCGTGTGATATATGACCCAGAGACTGAACCCACTTTTTCGATACAAACAAATGGACCATTTATGTAATTAACTCTTTTTAAAATGTATCTTAATAAGTTAATAATTTTCTCTTTATCTAACAATAATGACATTTTCTTCAATCAAAGAAATATTTTCAAAACATTTGGTAATAGATAAAGAAACATCATATAACTACTACTTTTAGTCAACCCATCCTCCACTCATTCCTACCCCATCTCTCCACACCTAACTCCGACCACCGTCCACAACCATGCCTCCGCCGCCAAACCTCCCACCACCACCACCTTTTTTCTGGGGAGAAACCCCAGAAGAAGAATACTACAACTCCCACAACATCCATAACTCCAAATCCCATTTCCAAACCCCAAACGGCAAAATCTTCACTCAATCATGGCTCCCATTAGACCAATCCCAACCCATCAAAGGCGTAGTTTTCATGACCCACGGATACGGGTCCGACTCCAGCTGGTGTTTCCAGAAAATCTGCATCGCGTACGCGAAATGGGGGTACGCTGTTTTCGCAGCTGATCTTCTTGGACATGGACGATCAGATGGTTTACATGGCTATATTGGAGAGATGGATAAAGCTGCTGCCACGTCATTATCGTACTTTGTTTCGGTTCGTAAGAGTGATGAATATTGTCGGGTGCCGGCGTTTTTGTTTGGGGAGTCTATGGGTGGTGCTATTACTATGCTTATGTATTTACAGTCGGAGAATGATATGTGGACTGGCTTGATCTTTTCTTCTCCACTTTTTGTCATACCCCAAGGCATGATTCCTTCTAAGGTAATCTTCGTAACAAAACTAATAGTAATCATCAAATTCGTGAAAAGTTTTCGCGCTTTCGTTTGTGTCATGGGAATAGATATGAAAGTATTTTGGAAGAATATTTAGGGCGGTGCTAGAACTAAAAAGGATGATGCTAGAATGTATCCGATATATATCACCCATTTTAAACATATTTAATTCTCGTGATAGAAAAATATTTGACATAACTTTTTGCGAATTTAGTGATCAGTTTTGAAATAAAGTTATGTTTGGCTACTATTCAAAACTAACCACTAAACTCGTGAAAAGATTTTGAGTCGCTTTTTTGTCACGATACTTAAATATATTTGAAATGAGTGGTTTTAATTTGGAAACGTTCTCGCGTCATCCTTTTTAGTTCTCGCGTCACCCTAAATATTCTCATGCCGTACTTTCATATATGATTCTAGCAACAAAAAGGTCGAGCAAAATCTTTTCGCGAATTTGGTGATTATTTTTGAAATTTGGTATGTATTATTTTGGTTATTTCCTCTAAAAGTAAATTGTTTTGATTTTTTTGTTATGTAATTATGATGGTGTTTTGTAATTGAAGCTACATTTGACAATGTACGGGTTATTATTCGGCCTAGCGGATACATGGGCTGCGATGCCGGATTCTCGAATGGTGGCTAAAGCGATTAGGGATATGGAAAAACTGAAGATAATAATAGTGAATCCGAAACGATATACTGGGAAGCCAAGGGTGGGGACGATGAGGGAAGTTGTGAGGGTAACGAATTACTTGCAGAATAATTTTGAGAAAGTTAAGGTTCCGTTTTTGGTGTGTCATGGGACGTCGGATGGGTTGGCGTGTCATACTGGGTCGGAGATGTTGTATGAGAAGGCTGCGACTGATAAGGAAGATAAGGCGTTGAAGTTGTATGAAGGAATGTATCATTCGTTGATTCAAGGTGAACCTGATGATGCTGTTGAACTTGTGTTGGCGGATATGAAAGCTTGGATTGATGAGAAAGTTGAGAAGTTTGGCCCGAAATGTAGTGGTGACTGATGCCGTTGTACCTAAAGATCGTTTTAATAAATAATTTTGAAAGTATTTGCGGGTATATTGATATTTATATGAATGTGTATGAATCCATATGGTGATACTTTGGTCTGTATTCTTATTGAACTTGTTGGGAACAATGATGTAAACGAAAAGTTGACAAACTAATCAAACGATTCTCATGTGTAGATCTATCTATTGCAATTGCCCTATGTTCCGTGATAGAGGCACAATTCAAAACGTCGTACAGTCGTACTCTTATGTGCTCAGTGGCACAACTCAAAGCCTCGTACTCTTATGTGCTCAGCGTGATTTATCCTAATGATATCATGATTGTCATGTGTTAATGATTCCAAGATTCTCATCTGTTAATCTATAAGTTGTTAACCTCGAAATTTCCAGAGCGCGTAACTTGTTAATATGGTACATAGAATCGCAGAACTACAGTATCACCTTTGGACCTTAACAGAACTACAAGTTAGTCGAATCGAATGTATAAAAATGTTATACACCAACCTGTTCTGTAGGAACATCTGTCTTGTAAAAATATAGTTACAATCCAGTTCTCAAACAAAGATAAGTGCATAGAAATTTATAAAAGAGAGAATGTCACAAATCGTCCTTGTGGTTAGGCTGTTTTTCACATATCGTCCTTTTGAAGAAAAGTTAGCACAGATCATCCTTTTGTTTTTTAAAATTATCGTCTGTGATCCTTCCGTCAAAATCCTGTTAATTTAATCCGTTAAGTGGCCCCCACATGAGGATAAATATGTCTTTTTAGGTGTTATCTCCCCCACCTGACCAGTTTCAATTAAATTCAAAAAACCCCTCTTTTCTACCACCATGATCTCCACCAATAAACCACCACCAACAAACCCTAACCCTAATCCAGTTCCAGATTACTTAATCCGACAGCTACAGACAATACGCGCCACCATAAACCACCTCACGCGCCTCCAACCCAATAACCCATCTCCCACTACCGCCGCCGTTGCTCCCTCGGACTTACTCCTCTACACGCAAATGTCCCCGATTGCCTCAGCATGTCGTCATCATCCCGATTTGTTACATCAGTATATGAATTACACTCCGTTTGCCACGTGTCCGGCAGCTTCGAATGCTGCCGGAGAACCGTTGATTCTCCGTGGGTGTCACCCGCTTCCTCGCCGGAGATGCTTTGTTTCTACTCCGGTGAAGCTGCCGGCGACACTTCCAGCGAACCCTTTTTCTCCGGTGCCTGAAAATGCTATTTTGTGGGGTAATTATAAATGTAAAAGCTTTAATTGTTTAAACCCAGATCTGGGGTTTGATTTAAAGAAAGAAAAATCAAATTTTTTAAACTATAAAACAGATCTTGATCTCCCCATTTCGCAATTACTCGACATTGCGAGAAAGGCGAAAACTGTTATTCGGTCAGCGTTAGATATAGGTGGTGGTACTGGTACTTTTGCTGCTCAAATGAAACAACATAATGTAACTGTAGTAACTACCACAATGAGCTTAGGTGCACCTTATAATGAAGTAGCTGCCCTTAGAGGATTAGTACCCTTACACGTTCCGTTACAGCAACGGTTGCCGGTTTTCGATGGGGTTTTGGATCTTGTGAGATGTGTAAATCGTCGATTGAAAAATTAGGATTAGAAAAAGAGGGGTTTTTTGAATTTAATTGAAACTGGTCAGGTGGGGGAGATAACACCTAAAAAGACATATTTACCCTCATGTGGGGGCCACTTAACGGATTAAATTAACAGGATTTTGACGGAAGGATCACAGACGATAATTTTAAAAAACAAAAGGATGATCTGTGCTAACTTTTCTTCAAAAGGACGATATGTGAAAAACAGCCTAACCACAAGGACGATTTGTGACATTCTCTCTTTATAAAATTTATAATATGTATTGAACTTTATATTGGTTGATTACGTATGTATCAAACTTTCAAATATCGTTATTGTATATATTTGTGCTTACTTGGTAACCATATATGTTGTCACTTCAAGTGTCATGTCACATATTTAGAGGTTTTAATTAGTCGAATACATAAAATAGCCGGTGCTTGAAATTTGTGATACATACAATATATCCGTTTAAAGTGGGTTGTATATTTTTCGCTACTGACTTTTTCAGCCGGTAAATTTCCGCAACATGATATATATATATATATATATATATATATATATATATATATATATATATATATATATATATATATATATATATATATATATATATATATATATATATATATATATAGAGAGAGAGAGAGAGAGAGAGAGAGAGAGGGGTTGGTTCTTGTAAAACAAACCTTAAGGTAAAATAAGTAAAAAAAAATTAAAAAATAATTTATAACGTTAGATATTTTGGATTATCGTTCATTTCAACCATATCTCAAACTTTAAAAAATGAAGTTTTGTTGTACATCATAAAATGGGTAGTTTTACCGTTGTGCATCAAATTTGAATATTTACTACACAAAAACAAAGAATTTGATGCACAGTCCCTAAATGACATATATTTTGATGTATATCAAAACTTGCTTTTTTAAAGTTTGTTATAATTGAATAAATAAACATAATACAAAATTACAAATATAATAAATAATTTTTTCATATTTTTTTAATTATTTTACTTTAAATTTTGGTTTATAATAACCTCTCCATACATACATATATATATATATATATATATATATATATATATATATATATATATATATATATATATATATATATATATATATATATATATATATATATATATATATATATATATATATATATATATATATATCCGTAAATAATGTATATATATTCGTATGTTATGTCTTACTAGATTATTGTCCCGCGATAGTGGAAAAAAAAAATTGAGTCGTAAATTTTATGTTTATGTAGATTTTAATTTATTATGAGAAAATAATGTTATACGTATAATACATATATATTTTTACGTTTATACACATGTGATTTATAATTATAAAAACATATAACATATTTACTTTTATACATATGTTTTAATATTTTGTATTAGGAGATTTTAGAATAATAATAAAGTAATTCATAGTTCAAATTGAACGATTTTATAAATAAATTATAATTATGTTTTTTATTTTAGTAGAGATGGAATGAAAGAGAGAATGTAATTATGTATTGTAAAAGGGTGTAAAATGAAAATAATCTTTGATGACATCATCAATATGATCTAACGGCTGACATCAAAGAAGTTAACTCATCCAATGGACCTTACTTTGTCATGTGGCATTTAAGGCCTCTCTTTTATTATATATTAAAGATGTGTTATGAGGGACAAATATATATCAGTAAATCATTTCTTATGTGTCTATGTGAAATGCATAGGCCCAAATACTTTTAATATTGAACTACTGTAAACACGTTTTGTTAAATACATAGACTAAAATACACAGTAAAAATTAACATGAGGGCCAAATAAATATGAGTGCCCCACATTAAATATGCAAAATACAAAGTACATTACTACATCTATTGTCGTCAACCCATCTTTCCACAAATTACATATTTAATATAGAAAAACTACTTTCCTTATTAACCCAAAATATTTTCTAAAATTTATAGCAACAGAACATCACATTTTTTTAAATACAAAAACATTTTGAAATTAGTAAATTTCCTCCAAATTCTATACTATATAAACACACTTTTAACATTTACTTTTCTTATACCATTTTTTTATATAATTTTCATAATGATATCTATTGGCAACACTATTAATGATCCAATAATCAACGAGGATAACACGGTTGACCGCATTGCCAAGAAACAGAAAAGGGAAAGAGACTGAAAAACTGGAATTGGAACGATTTTATTGTGATCGAGGATGACAAAGTTGTTGATGAAGACGTTATGCCCTTATGAAAGTGACATGTTTCTGTTCAAGCTGAAAAAGAAACAATTTTCTGTCCGACTTAGTTTTGCTATAACAATTAACAAGGCTCAAGGACAGACAATTTCAAACGTCGGTGTGTATCTACTAGAATCGGTATTCTCCCACGGATAACTTTACGTGGCGTTATCTAGAGGGATTTCAAATAGTAAAGGGTGCCAAATTTTTTGATTGAGATGGAATGTACACTTCGAACATAGTGTATTGAGAAGTTATACTTGACTAATAAAGTATACATGTGTGTAGTTGTTGAATACCACAATTTATGTTTTCTTATAGATTTCATATATGTTTTTTTTTAGTACCAACAAATGTACGTTACTCGATTTTTATACCATTTTAAAAAGGTTGTGAACCATTTCACACACTCTATCTTTGCATTAATGTATGTTACATTTATGATAACCAAAAGTCATCGTCATCCGTAAATTTATTTACATGAAAAACCATTGTCGAAAAAAATCAAGTTACATATACTTTATATAACTATAGTTGCCGCTCTAACATATGGCCATTAAGGGTAATAGGGTATCCTACTATTTTCATATAAGACGAGTGGCAATTTACTCGAAAACAATATGGACCAAAATACCTGGACTAGCGATTTATAAATGCATGGACCAATATACAATTAAAAGCCCATTCAGTTACGAGATATCTTTTTTACCTTTTAGGACTAATTAATATTCAAAAATGCTACTTGCGAAAAAATGTTATACAAAAACAATAATAAATGATTTAACCAATTAACCAAATATACAAAAATTTGTTTCTCGTGCCCTGAATATACCCACAAAGATAAGTCGGGGCTATAATTCCTAGAAAACAGGCCCAATTTAAAAGAAAAAATAACTTATACAGTCATGATTTTTTAACTAATGATATATGTCATTTACATCTTCGGCCTAAATTATTAATTTGCAAAACACTTGTTTTATTACTAAACTTAAACATAAAAATTTGATTATTCTTTTACTTCTTCCGTCATAAAAAAATTGTCCACAATTTTATTTATACTAGCATTACAACAAATATATATCAATTATACACATTTGTATCTTCACGCTTCTGATAAGCGTATATATATTTATAATTTGTTTACAATTATAATTGTGTATAATATATTTTTAATTAAAAAAAATGAATAAATACGAAAATTAAACACTTATAAGTGTAGGGAAAAAACTTCACACATTTAAATGTGTACGAATACAAAAATGTTCACACTTAAAAGTGTGAAAACAAATTTGTCACAAAACATATCTTCACACTTTTAGTGTGTGAAGAAATTAGGTGTCACAAATTTTCCTTTACGCTTTTTAGTGTGGGGAAGTTGTCCATTTTTACAAGTTTTTAAGTGTTTATATTTTTTTAAACAATTAAAATTGTGTAGATTTTAGAGGTTTGTCATATTTTTTCACATTTATAAATGTAATAATTTTGTATTCACTTAAAAGTGTAACCAAATCAACAAAAAACTACACAATTTCTATAAGCGTGAAGGAAAAAGTGTGTAAAAACAACATTTTTCTTGTAGTGTAGTTTTTTTTACCCGCGTTGCGACGCGGACTGTTTTTAGTAAATTGTTTAAAATATTTAATAATTAACAAAATTGTATCTAATTAATAGTATAAAAACATATAACATAACAAATATATATACAAAATAATAAATATTATCAAACATATCCATATATAATAAACTAGATTATTGACCCGTGTGATACACCAACACTTTTAAAAAGATTTAACCGTAAAAGAGGTATTATGTGGAGAGTTATCAAAATTGTAATTCTTTTAGAAATATATAAATTCTATAGAGTTAAAGTTATCATAATATAACGTATTTTCTCCAAATGTAATTTTGTATAACATATATTTTATTTTAGTCATTTGGATACATGTAATTTTTTTAAAATTGTTATGTATTTAAATCGTAGCACTAAAATTCACTAAGATCTGAGGAGTACAAACATTTAAATACAATACAAACTTTAGTATAATGACTCAGAAAGACATTTTAATAGTACGATGACCTATGCAAACGTTTAAAAAAATAAAGGTACCTAAATAAACCAAAAAAACAGATTATCTACATAGAAAATAAGTTATATTTTGACAACTTTCACCCAATTTTATAAAACAATAATAACTTTAGGTTCATCTAAAGTTGAAACGTCAAAATGACATTGTGATCATTAATATTTGTGTTTGGATTCATTTTAGTTCCCATTCTTATCGTTCATATGGGTGTCCATTAAAATATCACCTCTAACACCTTTAGGCAAGTTCTCCATATCCGATTCTCTTGCCAACGTATATAAACCATCAAAAAAAATTAAATGTAGATATACTAATTTAAGTGGTCAATAAATATTTTAAGTAAGTTCAAGTTCATTTGTAATATATGCCAATTAAGATAAGTGTTCGTCTAGATATACGGTGGACCGAGGACCGGACCGTTTTTTCCGGGTCATTTTCGGTCCGGTTCCTAGTCGCTTGCATCATATTGCATAATATGATTATCGAAGACAATGCCGCTAATATCAACGACTGCGAGAAATATTATACTCCAATACCAAGAGAACAATAAACTTCACAGGAAATGTGCCAACATCAAATCCGAGTAATGAAAGAGATACGAGATCGTGATACACACCATTGTCTTCGAAGCGATCTCGTTGAACACATTGCTAGACTTCCTAATGACTATCGTTACACACGCTGATTCTATTTATTTATTTAATTATGTATGTTTTAATTACGGTTTTTAAAATTTTAATGTAATCTTGTTAACTTTATTGATGTATTTTGTTTTAAACAATTAGTTATTTTATTATTGTATGTATTAAAAATAATATGAGTAAAAAAGAAAAAAAATGAAAAATAATAAAACTGGTGGGTCCCATATTTTGGTGTTATGACCGAAGAGTTTTTCTGATGTTATGTTATGGATAATGTTATGGTGACGTGACCATAACACCACCTATTTCGGTGTTATGGTTAGAGGAGTTCTAAATATAACCATAAAGTTATGGTTTTTCAATTTTCTAATTAATATAAGCTTGTATACAATAAACGGTTTTTCAAATTTCTAATATCGAATATTTTGAGTGGTGTTTTAGAAATGTTATAGGCCTCATAGTTTTGAATTTCACGTCTTCATTTGTATTGATGCAAAATAAAAGTTATGTAATATTTGAAAACGTTTGACCGAATTTATAGTAAACTAGGGGACTCTCGTGCGTTGCACGGGGTCCGGTCAAGCAAGTGAGTGACGCAAGCTGAAGGACTTCGTACCAGCCTCTACTATAAGCAAACGAACGGACCAGGTTCGTGGCGAACGGAACGTGCCTCTTCAGTTTGTGCCCTGTTTTCCGGGAATGAAACTTCTGTTGTTTGTTGTTATGTAATGAGTAAAACAAAGTATTGATTAGTGTCAATTAGATAGAGATCATAAAAAATGTGATTGAGTGATCTTGTTGTTTGAAACCATTTGAATTGCTCGGGAAAAATGGAAATTTCCAAAGTAAAGCTCCGTCCTTACATATAGATGAAGTCACTGGAGGTTGATTGGAAGGAAGATTGGCAACCACCGAAGCCGGAGAATGGAATACCGGAGGTCGAACAGCTGCATGAAAAACCTTTTCATCCAGGTGTTTGGCCTGCTGTATTCCGTCCTACGGTTTCGGTGGCTACTGATGTTCATTCCAATGAAACTCGAGTACATTCGTCAATATGTGAGTTAGGAGTTTTACTCTGGAGACTTCCATTTTCTCCGAGTAATTGAAATGGTTTTAAATTTTGTCTCTTACTTTAGATACCAACATAGGATAGTCATATAAAGTTTTTTGAATTGCAGAAAACCGAAACCGAAATTGAGATTGTGAATATACCTGTCAGCAAATGTGAATAGTATAACAGATTCTTAGCTTCTAAACCTTCAATCAACTCCTGAAGCTGTTTTCTGTTTAAAACTTGTCCCTTGAAAGTCGGGTACCCTGTATAATCTTGCCGTTAATAAGCTATAAACGGATTCAAAGTTTGCGTTTTTTACCAAAAGTGAATACAAATCCTATATAATCTTACTGTTAGTAAGCTGTAATCTTCTCTAGTTTACACAAGGGGTTAAGTACTCGAATCAATTAGTGAATCTGCAAGAATAGGACATTCTAGAAAAACAAAAAAAATCAAGACAACCCATAATGGTTTCGAATATTAGGGTTACCGTAGTTTAGTCTGGTGATGGTAAAAATAGTTCGACTTCTGTTAGCTATCGTTTGAGATGAGTCGATTAAACAAACTGTCTTTACCCGAATGCGAAGGTGATTTTGCAGTGGTCTCCGTTATTTCGACAGTAGGGAACCAATGGAAACTGTTAAAATGCGGACATCATTCTGAACCATCTTGGGATTCGGCTAAAAGTTGTTGGTTTAATTGACCCATCAGAAACGAAATGTAGCAGAAGTTCGACTTCTGTTAGCTATCGTTTGAGATGAGTCGATTAAACGAACTGTCTTTACCCGAATGCGAAGGTGATTTTGCAGTGGTCTCCGTCATTTTGACAGTAGGGAACCAATGGAAACTGTTAAAATGCGGACATCATTTTGAACCATCTTGGGATTCGGCTAAAAGTTGTTGGTTTAATTGACCCATCAGAAACGAAATGTAGCAAAATTTGAATTGTTTTCAACATTTTAGGGTGAAACTTGTTGGTTTAATTGACCCATCACATTATGTTAGCAAATGTGAAGTTAAATAAAATGTTTATATGCATCACGTTAGTAAAAGCTGAGCATCTGGCTGAAGTTAAAGAAAAAAGTGAAAGTTGGTTGGAAGGAGTGGCAGCAGCTTTCGAAGCCGTAGGGTTCACCCTACGGCGTCCGTGGTTCCTGTTCCTCGTTCCAACCAGCCTTCACTTTTTTCTCTAACTCCAGCCATATGCTCAGCTTTTACTAACGTGAAGAAACTCGTAAAAAAGAACACAATTGTCTAAAAACAAAACATGAAAACGAAGAAGATAAAACAAACCAAAATTGAAGAACTGAAAAAGATGAATTGTGAGGTAGAACTGAAAATTAGGGTTTCTGAAAAGAGGTTTTTGGATTTGAATGTTAGGGTTTTGAGTTTGGAAAATTTGGGTAAGGAGTTGATGAGCCGGCAACAAAAAAAATCGTCTCCGCGTGTCCGTGCTGCTATGTACTGCGAAAGACACATTATGCTCCGCAGCAGTACGGAAACTCGGAGACGATTTTTTTTGTTGCTGGCTCATCAACTCCTTACCTAAATTTTCCAAACTCAGAACCCTAACATTCAAATCAAAAAACCTCTTTTCAGAAACCCTAATTTTCAGTTGTAGCTCACAATACATCTTTTTCAGTTCTTCAATTTTTGTTTGTTTTGTCTTCTTCGTTTTCATGTTTTGTTTTTAGATAATTGTGTTATTTTTTAGGAGCTTCTATTTGCCTATATTAAATAAAGAGTAGAGTTTAAATAAGCGTACCAAGGCGAAATAGCCAATGTGTATCTTTGACTCCGGTGAGGTGTTCAGTTTTGATTTTGACAACAGATAATAAAAAGTATGTGTAACAATTACCTGCGTTGAGAATTAATTTTTGCAAGTATATCTGAACCTGAAAATCCTGGAATCAAATTTCCGTGTAAATGCATATTGTTAAATATTTTAAATATCAAACCTATGGTATATAAAATTAGGATCCGTAAAAAAAAATGCTAGAGATAAATATTTCTTAAATTAGATACAGATTAGGTATATTTATAGTAAGCTAAAGTGCTTTGACCTTCAAAGTCAAACAAAAAGTTTTAGTTTCAAATTTGATATGCATTATTTGACTTTGGGGTAAAACTATATTAAAAATCGATGATGTTGATGTTGTAAGAAAAGGAATATTAGATTTAAGTTTGACACACGTCAAAAATCTACCTCAACTGTAGGACGACAAACCATAAAAGCCATTATCCAAAGGATTATAATCATCATATTATTCGTTTTTGAATTTCACAATTTATTACCTAAGCAGAATCAAGAATGTAGATGGCAAAATAATGGCAGCCATGGATCATCATATCAGCCACCATTGCAAGGGGGATGGTGAACGACATGGCCAAAGTTGCCAGCAATGGAGTCCTCCATACAACACATAATGCCCTAACCAAAGACGAAACCAATAAATTTAGACATCTAAAACAGATTTCAATCCAAAAAAAAATCTGCGTTATTTACATACCAAAAATAGTCAGAAAGGACACTTCCAATAAGTCCATTAGCAATAACTACCTCGTCCATTTTAGCTGAGTGAAGAATCTGAAACTTTCGTTCAATTCCTAACGCCGTTAATGGCCAAACTGAAATAGAAAAAAAAAAACCCAAGGTAAATTAAATGAACAAAAATCTTATTAGTTACTGTACAAATTTCCATAACTACTCATCGAATGTACAAATTATGAGATAAGTTTGCAAACATCAGGACTGGATTAATAAACGACAACCAATCATGTTACCATCAAACTCGTCATTTCCTTTATTGTTTTGGTAAGATTATACCAAAATGATGACGCTGATGCTCCCATTATCATACTTTCAATACATATTCAATAAAAATCTCAATTTTTCATCTCCAAAATATCAGAAGTTGTTATTAGGACTGGTTAAAGCACATATACTAATCTGTTAATTAATACAATCCATAAACAAATCACAGAAAAGTCGAAACTCAATGCTTTCATGTAACAAACGGAAACAATACATAAACAACAAAAGCTATTACTACCCCATTGTTTAGCACATAAATCGATCCTCCAGCGTAAGTTAAAAGTAACGAAATTAAGAGATTAATTAAAAAAAACAGCAAAATGACAAATCAGGGTTCCATACCTCTCAAGCCACAGCAGGACCCTTACTTTGCTGCAATCCTTCCGATTCAAGCTTCGCCGGAGCAACACTCTCCGCTAGAAACGTAACAGTCACCGTCTTCGTCACCTCCGTCACTTAACCGCCTGTTTTACTCTCCGTTTCAGATTTTACATCTATAGATTAATTAAAAAAAACAGCAAAATGACAAATCAGGGTTCCACACCTCCCAAGCCACATCAATCCTTCCGATTCAAGCTTCGTCGGAGCAACACTCTCCGCCGGAAACGTAACAGTCACCGTCTTCGTCACCTCCGTCACTTAACCGCCTGTTCTACTCTCCGCTTCAGATTTTACATCTATCTTCGCCGACGTCGGTGGTGGTGGAATTGAAAGTTGAATCGAAAAGAAAGGATTAAGATTCGGGGTAGGTTAGAAGAAACGTTACGTTTCTGTGTGTGTGTGTGTGTGTGACACTCGGAAGATGAAGAAGACCACACGTGGATCTGCCTAAAAATACCCAAACCCGAAAATCAAACCCAACCCGGTTAATACCCTTTCCAATACGGAGCCCCAACCCGACCCAAACCCGACCCTGGCGCGAAAACCAACACAAAGACGCAATTTGAATAGGAGATGAATGTGATTCTTTTGGTACCAAATAATGGTTAACCGACAATTGACATTTATAGTTAGCCTATTAACAAAACTGTTAATAACTATAACTAATTGGTTACCAGTCACTAATTTAAAGTAATAGAATATTTCGATTATCGATTCGATTTTAGATCATAACCGAACCGAACCATACTCACCTATATAAAAAGGTTAAAACGTTAATTTACTAACAAAGTGTTGTAATAATATAACAATTATTATGAAACACATTCTATAATGAATTAGGATCATGTCGATAAATGTCATGTTTCAAAATTGGTGAAAGAAAACATGTACATATGACATGAACTTTTACTAGAGGTGCAGGGCCGGATATCGGCGTGTCTAGAAAGAACATTTGAGCAGGGCCCACAACTTCATAGGGGCATCAGAATTTTCCATTTCAACTTTCCCTATTTACCCCTACTTCCTTTTCTCTAATATTTCATTCCCAAGGCGCCAACCTTGTATCTTAATGTAGGGTCTTTTTTGTCTTTTTAGTATTTATCCTTTACGTACCCACCATGTTTTCAGAGATACTTCTGCACCAAAAACAAACATTCACTCTCTCGAGTTTATATATAGATTGAAGGGAATACAATTTCTATTTTTAAAAATTGCACATATTTTACCATTGTATTTTGTATCTCATAACACTATTAACCCCCTTAAATACACTATGGATTATTGTACTTTGAATTCATTATAACAAATTGAAGAAAATGAAAGTAGGGGTAAGGGGCGTCATTTGATTTTTATTAGTTTTAGTAAACTTTTTTAAAACTATTTAGACTATTCGTATTTAAGGGGCCTCATTTGATTTTTATCTTGAATATTCTTACAATTTATCAATTTTTTGTTAACTTTTTTTAAGTATTTAGATTATTTGTATTTAAGGGGCCTCATTTGGTTAGTCGAGCAGGGCATCCAAAATCCACGGAACGGCCCTGTAGAGGTGGACCATTTTTTAATTATATTATCTTTTATTAGTCAATATTATCTATCATGTTACAATTCCAATCAACTTGAGAAGATACAATTCATATTGGACTAACGTGTAAGTTAGTTACAACAAAAAGAAAAAAGATGTGCATACTAAATATTCGGTCTTTTAAATAAAAGATAATAGACATGTCTAATTTGTATTTCTAAAAACATATCTAAGGCTTTAGAAGGTTATAAGTGAATCATAATAAATGACGAGAGAGAAAATGTATATATCATTCAATGCATTTAGTACAAGTCATTTATACCAATATTTTCTCTTAGTTTAAATTTATAAATTATAAATTTCGTCTCTAAATTTAAAAACTTACACCGCTAGTCTAATTATAAAAATTGTCCCATAACAACTTTCTAAACCCTTTCATAAATTATATATTTAGTCACAAAAATTATATTTAATGACGAAATATAAAATTAATTTTCATTCTAAGAAACATACATGTATTAAGAAAAACTCAAAATAGCCATTAAAAAAATCTAACAAATTTTGCTAAACAATCGACAATATTAAGGACAAAATATGTAAATGATTTTAATAATTGGATCATCGAATAATTTTTCAAATTTATAGACGAAATGCGACACCTCTAAATATATTACAATACCATTATTATTCCTTTATTTATAGTTTATTAACCCTAGCATTAGGTGCAACTAGCTCTAAGTAATATTATCCCAATAAATATTTATTTCAACAATGATAGTTTAAATAGTTTGAATAAAGAAAAAGAAAAAAAAAAAGGATGCATATCAACTTGAAAAATAGACATAATAATTTCAACATATATATGCATATACGAAATATATTTTCTTTTTCCTTTATATATAGCATTGACGATTGACTTTGTCGTCTAAACATTTCTCTTTTAGTTTATCTTGTACGCAATCATTTATTCAAGTTACATATTTCAGTTTAAATTAGATTCCATACAATATTTGTTACATACTTTTTATATGGTAATTTGTCTTAACAAGGAAATAATGACAAGTGAAAAAAATGGATAAAACTAGATTAATAATGAGTTTTTTTTTAATTTATTTTATTATTTTTTTTTATTTTTTTTTATTTAGCAACATTTCATTTTGAACAGAAGGAATATTGTTTGGGGAATTTTGTTTGTTTTAAATTGTTGACCGTAAAACACGAAAGACAGCGAGTGCTATTTGATTGGATAAATGAATTTGACACCTCATTTTATAACAACTTTTTTGTAAATCTTTTGTAACCATAGCATATCTCTTATAAAAAGCAACAAATCAAGTTAAAATAAGCTTTCTGGATGGGATAAATAGAAAAGTAGATTAAGTTAGATTTTCATATTGTCTCGAACCGCTTGTAAAATAAAAATAAAATAAAATAGAAAAGTAGATGAATAATTGAAGTAATTAATGCTAATTTTATTTTATGCAATATACATCAACTTCTTAAAAAGATAAATTTATCTATACATATGTTTATTGTAATGGACAATAATGTAAATCATTTTGTATTTGAATGTTTGGCTTTTTTAAAATAAATAAAGAAGTAAACAAAAATTTGTACAATTAATTTATTTAGGATATTTAAAAAAAATATATACATAGTTTTAGTTATTCAAATATTAAACATTCAAATGGAATATTGAGATTGTAATTTGATTTGACATATATAATAAATAAATAAGTATATTAAAGATTTATAGAATAGATATGTGATGTTCACTCAAGTCAAGCATAAACATTTGACAATTTGAGAAGGGAGACTAAGACGGCTCCCAGCCCATGCGTTATCGCGCGTTTTGACGGAGTTTCACGCCGTTATCGGCTGGTCCAACGACGTTTAGGCGGTGGCGTGAGCGGAGCAACGCGGCGTCGTGGTGGTTTTTTTTTTTTTTTTTTTTTCTTTTCTTCTTGTTTATATTAATATATATATATATATATATATATATATATATAAATATATATATATATATCATGAATGTAGAGGGAGAGAAGAAAAAGGGATTGAAGGTGGTTATTGGGTTGGGAAAAAGTGGCTGGAGGAAGAAGAATGGTAGGGTAGGGTTTATGTTATTTTTTTTTTCTTTTGTAGGCCCAGCCCATTATCATTTTAATGTTTTAACCTTAGGCCCAAAAATGATTGTTTCTTTTTATCGTTTGAGTATTTATGTATCGTTTTTTAAATATTGTTTTTTTATCGTTTAAGTATTTATGTATCGTTTTTTAATATTAATCTAAGTTTATTTTTATTATTAATGTATTTTTAATAATAATAATGTATTAAAAATAATATGAGAAAAGAAGAAAATGAAAAATAATAAAGCTGGTGGGGCCCAGTTTTTGGTGTTATGAATGGGGGGGTTTAGTGGTGTTATGTTATGTTGGTGTTATACTGACGTGACACCCATAACACCTCTTTTTGGTGTTATGAATGTGAGTGGTCTAAGGGGATGTTTAGTTAGAGGAAAATGAAGCTCTTTTCTAGAAAAAATTTCAGCGAAAACTGGAAAAACATAAAATCTGTTCAAATCTTAATTTTCTGAAAAACTTTTTGTGGAAAACTGAAAATTCTCTTTTCTGTTTTATAACTACATTTTGAAAACTCAATTTGGTAGTTTCCTACAATTTCCTATATTATAATTCAACATATTTTCTTACATTTATTATATAATTTTTTTTTCTTAACCATTTTTATATCTTTGATTTCTTTCTTTTGTCCTTTGTCTAATATATTAAGTTTAGTTAACATCAAATTTTGTCAAACTTTTTATATATTAAAATGTTCTTTATTATGTTTTCTTTTGAATTTAAAATCACATTTATTCTATAAAAAGACAAAATAATTATTTTCTTAACAAAATAGGCATATAAATTTATATGTTTAAATTTTTTTTTCTCACCATTAATGTTTTTATCTTGTTTTGTTTTTATTATTTTAAACTATAATTATTATATTTTAATAACTTCTATTCATGATAATAATAAATCTAAATTAACATTTTCAATGTATCGATTGTAAATTTTATAACAAGATAACTATAATATAGAAGCAGTGATATGTAAATTTTATAAAAACTATCATGATCATTTTGTTAAAAATATGATCGTTCATTGTTATGTATACAAAGAGTAAATTAGAAGGAAAAAAAACCCATAAATAATGGAGCCAATATATTGTCTTTTGTATATTTTTAATAAAGTGTAAATAAAAGGATGGTAAAAAGTTACATTTATGTATTTTTTTTTCAAACTGGAAAAGTTAACAACATTTGAACACGTTTTCAAAATTTTGAGAGAATGTCACAAATCGTCCTTGTGGTTAGGCCCTTTTTCATGTATCGTCCTTTTCGGAAAAACTTAGCACAAATTGTCCTTTTGTTTTTTGAATTTATCGTCTATCGTCCTTCCGTCCAAATCCGTTAGGATTGTGTCGTTAAGTGACACCACGTAACAGGTACATGAGGGTAAATTAGTAATTTACCTCTCAAATTCTTCTTATAATCAAATCTAGCTCAACACACCGATCAATTTCATTAAACAAGTACTCCGATTCCGATTCATCTCCGATTTTGTTCGGTAACAGCCACGAAGCAGCTTCAGCTTCCTCCGCTTCAGTTCCGGCGACATTCACATCGAAATCCGCGTTTTTCGCCGGCGTAGTGGCCGGATCGTAGAACGGAACCACCGGAAAACGTTCGTGTCGGCGAGCTAACGGATTCGCTGCGTGAATATCGCGATCGCATTTCACACATAACGCGGCGGCGTCTGCCTTACACGTGACACTCGCCGGAGCGTGTTCACAAATGTCACATAGCCACACACGCGCGTGACGCGACGCGAGTTTGTTAGCTGCGTGAACCTTTCCGTCACAAGGTATACATAAAAAAGTGGAATCAGCTCTACAAAATAAGTTAGCCGACGTCGTTTTGCAGGAATCACATAATACAGCCATTCTGATAAGTTTTCTTTTGTGTGTGTTTATGAGTGTGTGTTTTGGTGTTTATGATTGGTTATATTTTCTCTCTCTAGAATCTCGGAATGTTATTTGATTGAAATTGATTGGTTCTGGAAATTGGCGTTTTGCAGGAATCACATAATACAACCATTCTGATTGGTTTTGGAAATTGAACTGGATTTGTTGTTGTTGATTGAAATTGATTTTGTTGCATTTTTTGATTGGAAAATTGAATTTTGGGGGAGAAGATATTTTGGGGAAGATTTGATTATAAGGAGGATTTGAGAGGTAAATTACTAATTTACCCTCATGTGCCTGTCACGTGGCCGGTGTCACCTAACGGCACAATCCTAACGGATTTGAACGGAAGGACGATAGACGATAAATTCAAAAAACAAAAGGACAATCTGTGCTAAGTTTTTCCGAAAAGGACGATACATGAAAAAGGGCCTAACCACAAGGACGATTTGTGACATTCTCTCCAAAATTTTCAATAGTTTTCTAGAAAAGGAAAACCCCTTCAGTTTTCTAGAAAAATAGAAATTGAAAAGTAGAGAAACTTTTCTGTAACTAAACGCACCCTAAGGTTCTCTACATGGGTAAGTATTATCTCGGTTGGCATTGCTTGTCATGATATGTAAAGTAATATCCGACGAAATTTATATGATGTATAAATCACTCGTAAGAAAATTTAAAGATGTTTTTAACGGTAACAGACTATGATGTACTTAATATAGGATTTTGCACACAATATCACTCTATGATATCGCTAACAATCAACTAGAAATAACATATTTTAAAAAAATTTAAATAATTATTTTCTATTGGTTAAAATCCAAAAATGCGGGATGCGTAATATTATTGTAAGATAATCCTTTAATATATGACTACGTACTGTAAAAGTCGACTATGAGATTTATACGTCATAATGTTATACAAGTATTTTGGAAAAGTTGACTATTTACGATGAGAGACTTTTGGTTTGTATAAAACTTGTGATTATCTGAAAAGAAAGACTAGTCAATGTGTGAATGAGTCAAGGAAAGATTATAGAAATTATTTAATTTTTTCTTTAAGTTTAAATATAAAGGAAATAGAGAATATTTTTAACAAATATTTTTTAAGAAAACTTCTTATTCCAATCATTTATTCTAAAAACTATCATCTACAAAAAATTTATACTAAATTTCTTCATTCTCATATACAATAACTTTTATAATCATATTTAACTAAATACTTTATATAAATATTTTTCTCAAAATTTCTATGCTTATTTAAAAGTTTTGACAAATAAAAAGAGTTTTTTCCCTTCTTCTTTATTCTTTTTTTTATCAAGCATGTACGAGTATAGTTAAAATATATATATATGGATAAAATATAAAAAAAAATAGATTTGAGAATTAAAGTGATAAAATAATTTATAAAAAAATGAATAGTGTTTCATATATAGGTAATTCGAGTTTCTTCTGTTTTTTGTCTCTTTTTTTAGACATAGACGGACGATAGTTGATGTTCGGATTAGCTTCAAATACCCCTCAACTTAATAAATGATGTAAAAAAAATTAGAGTTAATTACATAAATGGTCCCTGTGTTTGTCGCAAAACAACGGGTCTCGTCCCTGGGTCGAAATTCCTTCGGACCTAGTCCCTGGACCCTATCTTTGGTTGCACGTTTGGTCCCTCCCACTAACAACCGTTAAAAAATCCCGTTAAATACATCACGTGCCTGGCACGTGATGGGTAATAAGGTAATTTCCCTTTTCTTTTCCCCCAGATCCTTCTTCTCTCTTTCACTCCAAACCACCACCTCCCTCCCTAACCACCGCCTCCCTCAAAATCAGTAGCAAAGAAAATCAGCAACTGCATAAAGGCCAAACCTCAAAATACAATCCACTCTACAGTCTACACCACTTTTCGCTGTCCCATACGCCGCTCCCATACCTATCCAAATCATCATTTACTCATTCAATCAAATCAAATCAAAACAAAAACCTAATTTCAATTATCAGATCCACAATATCAACATCAGTAATTGTATAAATAAGCAATCTATAAGCAAATAAATATAAAAATGTATGAAATTAGGGTTAGGGTATTGATTACGTACAGGAGAAGACGAGGGCAGCTGCTGCACCGAGGAAACCGAAGAAAGGGGCGGTTTCATCACCGCTGAATGTTGAACCGGAAGACATCGTTAACGGATGGTGAATTGATCGGAATTGGATCGGAGAGATTGAGATCAGTGTGTGTGTGTGTGTGTGTGTGTTTTGATGGATCACGAGAGGACAGCTTTTTTGGAGGATTTTATCATCGATGATTGGATCTTAATTATGTTAAAAAAAAAAAAATTGAGAAAATTAACAAGCCTTAGATTGCCAACGAAGCGGCCATTTTGCTGATGCTTCATCAGCCGTAACTGGTTTTCCGATGAATCTGACGTCTTCGTCAATGGTGACGGTGACGCGACGGGAGAGGTTTTAGGTTTTTTTGAAGATGAATCGGAAGATTGGTTGAGATTTCGCTTCTCTCCTTTTTTCGCGATTTTTGTTTCACTGTGAAAGTGAGGAAACTGCAGGAGCAGACTTTTTAAAGTGAAGCTTATTCCTTCATCAAATAGGTGGTGGTTTGTGGTGGCGGTGGTTTGTGGTGGCGGTGGTTAGGGAGGGAGGCGGTCGTTTGTGGAGGCGGTGGTTAGGGAGGGAGGTGGTGGTTTGGAGTGAAAGAGAGAAGAAGGATATGGGGGAAAAGAAAAGGGAAATTACCTTATTACCCATCACGTGCCAGGCACGTGATGTATTTAACGGGATTTTTTAACGGTTGTTAGTGGGAGGGACCAAACGTGCAACCAAAGATAGGGTCCAGGGACTGGGTCCGAAGGAATTTCGACCCAGGGACGAGACCCGTTGTTTTGCGACAAACACAGGGACCATTTATGTAATTAACTCAAAAAATTATATTAGTAAAAGTTTTGAGGATGTTTTTTATATATTAATATAATATGCTACAAAATTATTTATTTAGGACCCCTCATAATTTTGGTCTTAAATATGTCATTCTAAAAAAAACTAATATAACATAATTTTTCTTCTTTATCTCTACATTTAGAGATATAGATATAGATGACGTGTCTAAAGAAACTCTTGATATGAATGAAAATAGAAAAAAAGAAGAAGAATATATAATTAGTTGTATGAATATGACAACTCATTTTGAAAAATTACATTTTGAAATTTTTATTTGTAAGCATAGCATATAATATATTGCTTATGTTTTATTGTATTACTATTGACATCGCATGTCATGCCACGAGAAGTAATTTGTATAATACGAGAAGTAATATGTTTCGATAAAATTGAACAAACATGAATAAAATATTATAAATCACTAGTACGAAGTCTTAAAACAGTTATTCAACGCAAATCGACTACGATGTATTTAATATACGACAACTGTACATGAAAGTCGACGATGAGACTAAGAATCATGTATACATTATAAGATGAGAGACTATGATGTATAAAACAATTGACTACACTAAATACAAGTGTATAACAAGTTGTAAGAAACATTCAATAACTTTGAATAATTGAATATATCTAATGAAACTAAGCGTGATGCATATGATAAGAGTCAATGCAAGGAGCTTTAATAATTGTAGTTACTATAGCTTTGTCTAAAACATTTGACTATGAGTCTAAGAAACATTCAAACATTTAAGAATATTAGAGCATCGTGTCTTGACTTCTATGTAATGCCATTAAAATCATAAGAAATGTTCAAAGTTACTATTTATTTCCCTTCAATTTTCATTAGACTATAATGTGATCTATCGTTTATTGATATTTTGGGTTGTATTTCATAAGTTTAAATTTTCTAATTTATGTAATGGTTTATAAGGTTATTACTGTTTATTATGACATCATAAATATTAATAAGCCCATAAATCGTTATATAACTTAAAAGATCCGAGTTTATAAAAATAAGTCAAAATGTCAATAAGCTAGAAGCCTTTTATAAAAGCCCAAACAAACACCTCCGTAGTCAAGAACTTGACTTTTGACTAGCCCATGGTCACAAGTTATCAAACTTGGAAAAGAGTTGGAAAAACTAAATATCAACCTCATGTCTTTGTTTAAAAGAAAATCGGTAATAGGAGCATCACAAGTTTTTGGAACGATAAGTGGTTGGGAGGACCACCTGTAAAAGAAACTTTCCATCGTCTTTTTAATTTTTACTCTTAAAGTTAAACGTTATTAAGATGGATATATTATGGTTCTCTTTTAAGATTTGGATTTAGATTAAAAAATCCGATTCAAATGTCATTATATGTTATTTATATATTTTGATTGATATCATATCTAAACCTATTGAAAATTAATGATCTTTTAACTTAAATACACTTTTTGGGAATTTAAGTTACATAACTTTTCTTTTTTAATAAACTAGATTATTGTCCCGCGATATCGCAGGTAGATATAGACAAAAAATTGAATCATAAACTTTATGTTTATGAACTTGTTCTTTTAAGTTATTATAAGTCTACAATAATCCACGTATAATAACAAATATATATTTATATTTACACACATGTTGTTTATAGCTATAATAACATATATACATTTATGTTTATATACATATTTTAATATTTTGTATTAAGAGATAGTATAATAGCAATAATAAGGTAACTCATAGTCCAATAAGAGACACATAATTTTTTTATCGTAGTGGTGATGAAATTGAAGAAAGAATGCAATTATGTATTGTATGAGGGTGTAAATGAAAAAAAGATTTGATGACATCAACAGTCTAATCTACGGTTGAAATCAAAATATCTAACTCATCCAACGGACCTTACTTTGCCATGTGACATTTAAGCCTCATCTTTTATTATATATTAAAGATAATAACACTCGAAGATCTTGAGATATATTTGATATAAATGAGGCTATAAATTGTATTTAAAGGCTGTAGTTGGAGGCTATAAATTAAAGTTTTTATTTCAAGACTTCTATTTTTCAAAAGTCTAGAGCTTTTTGAAAAAACTTTCTATTTTGGACATTTATTTAAAGTTAAAAGCTTAAAGTCTCTGATAACCAAATTAGTTTTTTTTTTATATATAAGGGTTTTTAACTTTTAATTTAAAAAATTTAAACTTATAAAAATTCTTTAAAAGCTCATACCAAACACACCTCATCTACATCTTGGAGGTAACAAACATAATAGATTCAATGAGAAATAATCAATCAAGACCTATAGTTTTTTAAGGAACAAAAAAATACTATCTTAGTCCATCATCCCATTTTAATCTAATGGCTAATATTAAAATCAAAACTCATTTTTTTTTTTTTTTAATTTTTTAAATTAAATTATCTCACAAACCGTTAATAGTTAGACGAAACAAATTACGCCATTGAGATCGTTTTGTTTTTATCTTTAAATAAAGCCAGTGGTCTTATATACTTTCGACGGGTTTTTTTTTTTTTTTTTTTTTTTTTTTTTTTTTTTTTTTTGTGAGTATTGAAATTAGAATGAGTGATATTAGCATCTATAGGTAAAATTTTATAAAATAGAATTACAATAAAACATATAAATTACCTAAATTTAGAAAAAAAAATCGAATTTTGACGATTTTTTTTCTTCGTTTTTTGATATAAATGTGATAGTATTAAAATCACATGTGATAATACTAAAATCACATGTGATTGTACTGTAAATCATATATGATATTACTATGTATGTAACTTTTAAAAAACTCGTAAGACAATAACATACATGATTTAACTATAAATATAAAATTTAAAATACAATAATGTTATATGATGTATAACCTATACAGACTCGGAAAAAGTTTAAATTTTTACGACTTTTTACTTTTTCGTTTATGACCAAATGTTGAAATTCGTGAATACACAAAAAATTATATGTTATACTACTAATATCACATATGATAAAAATATGATTTTATAATATAAAATACAAAACCCATAAAAAAATCGGAAAAAAATTTCTTCGAAAATATATCGAGTGGGTGCTCTATAAAAAGAGAATGTGATGCTTGTTGCAATGGTTAATTTATCGTTTAATATATTAATGGGTTTTGAAATATTTAGTTTAAAAGAACATAAATTATGGTGGATTTATGAAACGACGAATTATGATTAATTCATTTGAATTTTTAATAATATTTTATGAACTCAACCATAGATTTAATATTTTTTTTAATTGAGCTTGGAGAAGGCCCTTAACACCTGGCCCATAATTCCCACAACTACTTGATCTTGAAAACTTGATTATCAACTAGACCATAATGAAGCCGAATGATAAGTGGGCCTGTTTAGATTCAACACACATTTATTTGGAGCATGTCCAATAGCAAAAGATTTATGGAATGAAATTAGCAAGTGGTGGCAGTTAACTCAGCCAAACCTCAACAACCTTAATGGAATTGTTCACTCCTCCAACTATGTCAACCTCCAAAATCTCAAAGAAAGTTCTTCGATGTTGTGGTTGAAGCGGCCCTATGGATCATTTGGCGCTATCGGAATGAGTTCGTATCTAATATCCAAAAGCCTACAAGTGATAGTTTATTCAACGATGTATGTAAGCTTTTTCCATTTAGTTGGATTTCAAGTTAAAGTAAAAAGCTTCAATCAATTGGATAGATCGGCTCGCTAGACCTCTATCCTCATTTATGTAATTGTGTTACCTCACCCCTAAATTCTAACACCCATAAATTCTTGCTAGGGTGCTAATATACTTTTGCCGTTCAAAATCCCCCCTAACTTTCTCTATATTGGTTGGCACAACATAGTTATTGTTATGTTAATGCATTATCTCTAGTTGATATTGCATCTCATGACGTGTAAAGTAATTTGTATTATGTGTAAAATTATGATCCAAAACAACAAAAGGTGCAAAACCTATTTGGATTAACCTAGTTTATTAGTTTTGGTACTACAACTCCATGTCATAATCTTTTACAACTCTAGGTTACTTTTACCTATGTATATATCTTATAAGTTATATGTTTAGATAATCACTTTTCCTAATGTTGTTTGTTTACTCCGCTTATTCTTTAATAATAATATTTATCGTATATTTGTGTCATCGGTTTTCCCCATATAGTTGTTTCCATTTTAAATCACTTAGGGCATGCTTGGTTCAAGTTTGGGAATGACAATGGGAAAGATAATGGGAATATAATCATTAACTAGTTTTCATTAAACTCGAGTGTGTAATTTTGTTGAGAGAAAACTTAAGTGCTATTTATGTGTAAGTTGTTGTGAGAAAGATCAATTGATCGATAATGATTGACCTAATATGGTAAGAAATATTGAAAACACTAGTTAAGTAAATACGGGACGAGTCCCGTAATTCACTTATGGTGTAAGAATCTGTAGTATGATGAACAAAATGAAGGATATGAATGTTTTTAGGGTTTAATGTGTATTTTTTTGCCTTGTAAATGGTTTGTCGCCTCATATTATACTGTTTTATGCTTTATCAGATGCTCTTCGTAGGCTACGTTCGGGGTTAGCTTTGCCTCGTCCGTACAAAACGAACCAGCGTGGTGGAATGAGACAAAATTTCTTTTGTAACCGAGGTCTTAGGTTCGGGTGCTTGTTTGCTCCGATCTCAAATTATGTGTCTTGTTCCCGAAGTGTCGACCAAGTTCGTGACATATCACTCCATGTTCGACACGCCAACCAATGAGAGGGCAACAATACCTATCTGCTCATTTTCTATTTTTATTGGCATTACTATAGTGGGATTTCAAAGAAATGGGCTTCATTTTTTAAGCTCCTGACCAGCTTGTAGGGCGTTGTTAGTTGGTTAATGGAGACAAATGTCTTTTTGTAATATTTTGTCCTTATCTTTATCATACGTAACCCTCTTCATTGATACCAATCCAATATAACATTATCGTTCATAGTCCTTTAGACGTGGTTTGTCCGGTTTACGTTTATAAACCCTAGAGTTTTATCTATTTTAGGGTTTCAAATTCTCTTTTACTAACCGTACTTGTGAACACGATTGTACGCCTTATTGTTGCGTATTTCGTAGCCTCTCATACCCTTGCATTATTAGTCGGTTTGGACATATATGATATCTTGTAATAACTAATTTTATATGAACACACATTACATGTTTATATAAAAAAATTAAATTAGTGACTCGATCTAGATGTCGAAAAATGAAAACAAGTTGAAAAAACTAATATTTATATCAATAAACTATTAAAATTAATTAAATAAGGAGTAGTTTATTCAAAGGACAAGAAAATACAATAGTTTACATTTCGAAACACATGTGTAATTAACTTTTTGTTTTGTTTTAAAGTAATTTGTATTATGTGTAAAATTATGATCCAAAATAACAAAAGGTGTGAAACTTATTTGGGTTAACCTAGTTTATTAGTTTTAGAATTACAACTCCAAGCTATTTTCTTTTACAACTTTAAGTTGCTTTTACGTATGTATACATCTTTTAAGTTATAGTTTCGAGAATCACTTTTCCAAATGTTGTTTGTAATACTTCACTTATTCTTTAATAATCTTTATGGTGTGTTTGTGTCATTGGTTTTTGTCCGTGAAGATCTTTCCATTTTAAATCACTTATGTTATATCGCATGAACAACTAGGACTTGTCCGATCTTATCCAATCCATTTAACAAATCTCAAACCTTTTTTGCTGAGAGGGGAAAAGATTAATTAAGATTAAACTTGAGTGTGTAATTTCGCCGAGAGAACACTTGAGTGATATTTATATGTAAGTTGTTGTGAGAAGATCGATTGATTAGTAACCATTGACCTAATCTGGTAAGAAATATTGAAAACACCAATTAAGTGAATACCAGATGAGTCTGTAATTCATCTTCGGTGTAAGAATGAACAAAGTGGCGGATATGAATGTTTTTAGGGTTAATGTTTTTGTACCTTGTAAAATGGTTTTTCGCCTCCTATTTATAATGTTTTATGCTTTATATGAGGCTCTTCGTAGGCTAGGTTCGGGGTCAGCTTTGTCTCATCCGTACAAAACGAACTAGCAAGGTGGAATGAGACAAAATTACTTTTTAATCGTTGCTTTAAGTTTGGGTGCTTGTTTGCTCCGATCCCGAAGTCTTCTTCTTGTTCTTGGAGTGTCGACCAAGTTCCTGACATGTCACTCCAAGTTCGACGCGTTTGGCCAATGGGAGGGCAACAATACTTGTCTCCCTTCCTGATCGGCCTATATGGCGCTGTTAGTTGGTTAGTGGAAACAATTATCTTTTGACCAATGGAAGAGCAACAATACTTTGTCCTTATCTTTATGATACATAACCCTTTTCACTGGAACCAATCCAATATAACCTTTTCGATCATAGTCCTTTAGTCGTGGTTTGTTCGGCTTACGTTTATAAACCCTAGAGTTTTATCCATTTTAGGATGCCGAATTCCCTTGTATTATTATTTTGTTTGGACATATATGATGTCCTGTAATAACTAATTTTATATGAACACGCATTACATGTTTATATAAAAAAATTAAGTTAGTGACTCGATCTAGATGTCAAAAAATGAAAACTAGTTGGAAAAACTAATATTTATATCGATAAACTATTAAAATTAACTGAATATGGAGTAGTTTATTTTAAAGGACAAGAAAATATAATAGTTAAATCTTGAAACACATGTGTAATTAAAATTTATTTGTTTTAATACACATTATTAAGCATGAAGATAAGGAATATAGCTGTCAATAAAATTAAGGGCATTTAACCAATAAATGATGAAATCGAGACTATAAATTCCAAAAATATATGAATAAATAAATAAATAAATCAATAATAAATAAATAAATAAAGGTATTGATTCCAATTCTACGCTCCATTACAAAATCTTTCATTATCTCATTCACATGCCACGTTATTATTATATATTCTCGATGAACCTCGTCACCCCATAACAATATTTATTATGATATTTTTTGAATATTTTATTAAGCCATATCCCAAATAATTGAGGAGCTCTTTATTGGTTATCATATAAAACCTATCACTATCAGTACTAGAAAAATGGCCAATTCCCGGGAGATTTTGGGTAAAATTTATAAAAGCACAACTTATTCCGTGTAATACGAAGAAAACTATATCAAAAATAATATAATATGTAAACAAAATGATTAATAGAAACTTATCAATTATGTAAATAAAATGAATTATGTTAAAAAAATGTTACGTTGTTTCGTTTATACATAAACGTCTTTATCTTGAACTTTATATTATTTGATTTTAGAAATATTAACTTGTGGAGTGGAAGATTAGATTTTTATATTACTTCAAAAATATCATATACATATTGACTATTTTTGTAAGAAAATCCGTGTATGTTGTCAAGACGGCTTGAAGTTAAACAAAAACAAATTAAAGAGAAATAAACATGTATTACTTGTTGCATTTTAACAATGTCACGATAACAACAAAAACAGTTCATATAAGTTACGTATATTTAAAAGAAAAAATAAAAGATACTTAAAGGATATATGTTACGTATTTTTTTAGATATTAATTTAAAGTAACCGTGTTAAATTATTTAAAGTAAAGAGTTAATTTTTATTTAAATATTATTAAATATAAGGGCTAAATTTTTTAAAGTAAAATGGTTAATATAAAATTAGAATATGATAACGTTATCAAATTGATCTAATGGTCTAAATGAAACTTTAAAACTCATTTAACGGTTCATACTTTAATATGTGTCATTTTAGGTCTATTTTTTATTATATATTAAGAATTAAGATAAGATAAAATATGTGATTTACTTATTAATGCATGTATATGTATATGCAAATATTATTATAAAAGTTATAAAAACACAACTTATTTATTAGAAGATATTGAAGAAAAGTTTTTTTTTTTTCTTTTCAAATCTTATTATAAAAGTTATAAAAGTGCATGTCATGTCAAACTGCACTAATGAGCTAATACCTAATATATTCTTTTTGGTAACTAAAATCTACATTAATCAAGTCTATATGTTATATTTTAAGAAGAATCTGTAAGTGTTTTGGGTGTATTGAATGTAAATTTAAGGTTACGATCACTTAGCGGTTTTTTTCCTTTCTTTTTTCTAAACTTTTTAGTGTATGGTTTTTTTTCGAAAGTTAATGATTTTTTTATTTTCAAGAAAACAAATAAAAATTATGAAAATATGTTTTGATTTGTGAAAGAAATTTTAGAAACAACAAAAAGAGTTTCTGAAAATTCTAATAATAGATGAGTTTTTCAAAAAGAGTTTCTGAAAATTCTAATAATAAAACACGGTACATATAAGGAAACTATCAAAAAATCAATATCAAGTAATATTGTATATATAAAAGTTTTTGTTTTGGCTAATTACCGCGTTATAACCTTATTTAAATGTTAAAAACTCATAGACTTGTTTTTTTTTTATAAGCTTAAATAAACTATAAGATCAACTTAATAAATTTATAAGTATATTATGAGCTTATCAAATTTATTTATGAACTTTTAAAACTTAAACAAACTAATAATCCAGATAAATAAACCAAAACAAACAACTTCGTATCATTTAATCTAACAACTATAAAACGCCGGAAATACACATTGGAAAAACACTTAAAAAAAGATATACTATCTGTGCGAGCAGGACATCTTATTTATGAGTTGGTTCCTGTTTTACCATATATGGGGAAACCAAATAATAATCTGAGTTAACAACAATCAACAAATCATTCTGAAAAGACATTAAGTTTTTATGTTGGAAATTGTAGAAACCACATTTAAAACTTAATAAATGTTGAAATTGTTTTTTTTTGGAACCGGCAAATAGATTAAAAGGCAAACCTCCCTTAGCAAAGAGCTAAGAGAAGCCACCAACAAACAAGACAACAAGTCAGTTACAAATTACAAACGCAAAGGAGACGACATCCAAACCTCCCAACTTACATCAAAGTTGTAACATCTATGCTTCAACCAAAAGAAACTAATAGACTTAATGTAATTAAACACCTTGTCGGGACTCTCCATTTTCGCCTGAAAAATACGGTCGTTTCTCGTCCGCCATATGCACCAAATCGCACCATAACAAATACAAGCAAGAACTTTTCTCACCTTCTTCATCCTTACTCCATTAGCAGCGATATCAGTAACATCAGCAACCCTAATACACTTAGTAAACGAGACACCACACCAATTGGTAAGCCGCTCCCAAATCAAAGAAGCGAACGGGCAAGTAATGAGTAAATGGTCCACCGATTCTTCACCATTAATACACGCGCTACATAGAGGAGAGATACCATTCATCCCTCTATGAATGAGAGCCACAGCCACGGGAATTTTGTTAAGTCTCGCTCTCCATACAAAGCACGAAACTTTAATAGGAATTTCCTTGTACCAAACGAAAAAACCGTCACAAACATAATGGGGAGCCTTGTCAATTCTATAACGCAGCAGCTTAACACAAAACTGACCATTGGATTCAAAATCCGATTTCACTTGCTGATTGCCATTATCATGCTTGATGATATCAGTTCTAGGAATGTTAATTGCCTCCAAAGCGATGCTACCTTTGATGATGTTGCCCCAAACACCACGAAAAGAAACAAAAAAGGATGATCTCCTGCCTAAGATCTTAGGCGTATGCAGCCCTCTGATAACTCCAGTCCACACCGAATTAGGCTCATGTTGGAATTTCCAAATCCATTTGGCAATAAGGGCTGAATTAAGAGCCTTGATGGAGCCAAGACCCAATCCGCCAACGTCCTTAGGAGCAGTAACTTTATCCCACGAGACCCAATTAATACCCGTCTTATCCAAATCACCATTCCAAATAAATTTTCTTCTAATGTTCTCCAACCCCTTTAACACACCGATAGGGGCAACATAGATAGAAAGGAAGAAAGTCGGGAGACTACCAAGGACAGACTTAGCAAGGGTGAGTCTTCCGCCAAAACTAAGAGTTTTGGCCTTCCATGAAGATAGTTTCGATTTAAATTTGTCAAAGATAGGCTTCCAATACTTCTTCCTATTCATGTTTGCCCCAACCGGAACACCGAGGTAAGAAAACGGGAGAGAAGCCGGTTCACAGCCAAGCGGTGAAACCCAATTCACTACCTCATCCGGCTCAGCCCCAATGCCAAGAACTTTGGATTTATTAAAGTTGACATTAAGCCCGGACACTACAAAAAAACATCTAAGAATCCTTGCGAGATTATCAATATTCCTTTGTGACCATTCTCCAATAAAAAGAGCATCATCGGCATAAAAAAGATGGGAGAGAGTTATGTTACCATTAGGGATACGAACGCCATGGAAGACACCTTTATCAACCGCTTCCCTCATAGCAACACTAAGGCCTTCCATAACCAAGATAAATAGAAAAGGGGAAAGGGGGTCCCCTTGTCTAACACCTTTTTGAAGCGAAAATTCCAAGGTAGGGCTCCCGTTAACAAGGACCGAGGTTCTAGCCGACTCCAAACATCCCCTAATCCACATCCTCCATTTATCTCCAAAATTCATTTGTAACATCATAGAATCTAAGAAACCCCAATTAACGGAGTCAAAAGCTTTATTAAAATCAGCTTTAAATAAAAGGAATTTTTTCTTTTTCGCTTTCGCCCAAGAGCATAACTCATTCACCACCATAGGACCTTCTAAAATATTCCGGCCTTCCACAAAAGCCGATTGACATTCATCAATACATTCACCTATAACCCGTTTTATACGCAAAGCCAAAATATTCGCCACAATCTTGTAAATGGAACCAATGAGACTTATGGGTCTATAATCGTTAAGGGATAGGGGGTCTTTAATCTTGGCCGCCAACGTTATAAATGAAGAGTTACAACCTCTAGAGAATTTACCATGGAGCTCAAAATATTTGACATAAGCGAATATATCAGTTTTCAATATATCCCAAAACTTCTTAAAAAATTTGAAGTTAAAACCATCGGGACCGGGGGCTTTTTCACTACCACAAGCCCAAATAGCTTTTTTAATTTCCTCCAACGTGATTTGTGACTCAATTAGGTTTTTACTAGCATCGGAAATGTGCTTGAACTTCTGGCTCACAAAATTCGGCCTCTTCTCCCAAGATTCTTTGAATTTCATCGAAAAAAACCTGGCAACTTCTTTTTTCATCCTATCTGGATTCGCTGTCCAGGCACCCTCAACCATCAATCCATGCATACGGGAATTTTTCTTCTTACTGTTAACCATACCGTGGAAAAACCGAGAATTCTCGTCCCCATCCATCACCCACTTGATTCTAGCTTTTTGTTTAGCATCACACAAAGCATGTTTTTCCAGCTCCATTAGCTTATTCGAGGCTGCCACCCTAACCTCCAGATCTTGTGTTTGCAACCCATTAACCTCCGCCTTTAAATCAATCTCTGTCATAATTCCTTTGAGCTTACGCATCTCCTCTAACTCCTTAGGATATTCAGAAGCCCTCCAATTCCGCAGAGCTGATTTTATGAATTTAAGTTTACACAAGAGGAACGAATCAGGAGCACCGTATCCCCGGAATTCATCACAGGCCTTCAACACCGTATCCTCAAAACCAATTCTTTTGAACCAGGAGCTGAAAATTTTAAAGGGAATGGGACCAAAATCCGCGGAGATAGGAGACAAAAGGATCGGGTTATGGTCAGACAATTCACGAGGAAAAGCCACCACCGAAGCATTAGGGAATGCCTTCAAGAACTCAGAACAAACTAAGAACCGGTCAAGTTTACTTAATTTCGCTCCTGCACTTTGGAAATAGGTGAATCGAAATCCCCCCATCCGAAGATCATGAAGACCCGCATTAGAGATGAAATTATTAAAAACTTTAGCGCTAGAAGCGCAGAATGTAGAATTTAATCTCTCCTCACTCCGGCGAACAACATTAAAGTCACCTAAAAAGATCCATGAGGCCATTTTCCCGTTTTTAATTTGTAAAAGATCCTGCCAAACTTTACGTTTCTCCGAAGGGGGTTGGGGACCATAAACATTCACAATGGCTACATCTCCAACAATACCCGGGCAGGTTCCAAAGATAATCACGAAGTACCGATTTTTAATTACCTCCGTTATAGAAAAGAAGCTCCTGTCCCAAATAGTAACAATGCCACCGGATCTCCCATTAGCTTCAATAAAAGTGAAACCGAAGTTAGAATCACCCCAACCTTCCCTGATTAAATTTTCACTGATTGGGTCACCATAATGAGATTCTTGAATACCCAAAAGAACAAGCTTGTGTTTATATCTCAGTCTCCTCATCCAGTTAATCTTTGGGGGCTCGCACATACCCCGAATGTTTAAAGACATAATATTCATTTGGCATCGTTTCTCTCTCCTTTTTCACCTAGAGCTTCGACAAGGATAGGATTATCCTTATCAATCTCAAATCCAATAAGTTGACCAATTTCGGCTGTCATTTCTTGTTCCGAAGGAGGTTTAATAGGTTGCGATCCACTAGATGGGGAGGAAAGCTGATTAATGATATGATTCAAAGAGTTATCATATCCAGGGGGAGGGGGGGATTTTGATTTACGGTATTTTCTTCGCTTAACAGACTTATCTCTAGAGTCTGGTCTCATTTCACATCTATTTCTCTTGTTGGGCTTAGAGCTCCTGCTGGGTCCAGTCTTAAAAGAAAAAGGCCCAAAACACCCATTAAGAATCAGGTCATTCAACGGTCCAAACGAAGCTGGAGGTTCATCTAAGTTGTTTTCAAGTGGGACCCCTTTTTCTATTTCCAACAAGGACACGTTGGCAGCCAAAACTTCTCCCATGCCCCCATTCGTAATTAGTTCCTCCGTCTGTTGGGATATCCCATGCAGAACTTTCGTTTCCCCATGCATGAAGTTATTCCCCCTGATTATGTCAACCTTCTCCGACGTCGGATTTTGATCCTCCTCACCACCGTCATCAATAGGATGATTTTCCAACGAGTCCGGGATGAACTCATCGGAGTCACTGTGCGAGTTCCCTTCCACCGGCGAAGCAGATGGCCTACCGCCCTCCATACTTGTCTTCGTGTTCCTACTAACCTCTTTCTCCCAATCTTCGTTAGAAGCCGTTTCGTTACCACAATCTTCAGATGGTGACGAATGCCCAATCAGGATCCGGGGAATTGAATCCGTTACTTCAATCACACCAACTTTTAAAACATTCCCATCTGATACCACCAAAGTTTCTTCATTAATAAGTTTGCGATATGAGGTGAGGATACACATTTTTCCTCCCGAGAGATCCAACGAATCACAACTAACATCCACCGTTGACATTACTTCCCCATACTGCCTTCCAATTAGGTCGAAATTTTCCGGCGTCCAAAGCTTAAAAGGTAGACCTAGAACGTTTATCCAAGCGATCCTTCTGAAGGGGAGCAACAGAGGGTCATCATTTTTCATCTCCTTGAACCAGCGACTCCAGTAATTATTATTAGAACTGAAATTTGAAGCGTCTCTAGGGGACTTAAAACAAATACCCACCCATAATCCCCAAAGAAATTTTGCTCCAAATTTAGTATCATCCTCACAAAAAAGGTGTGCAGGAATTCTGTTTAGGTGTTCGAGACTGTGAAGGTTTCCAATGAGGGAGGTTCCCTTGGCAAACCACTCAGCAATATCAGATCCAGATTTAAGTGTGACTGGGGGGGAAGATAATTTGGGGGGGGGGAGGAGGTTTGGGGTTGGAAGGGATAGTTCCCGCTGCTACAGAAGCGAAAGTTCGTTCTCCACGCCAAGAATTGCTCCACGGTCTTTGGGGAGGCGGATAAGATTTTTTTCTTTGAACCAGGGGAGTCACCTGCTTCCTATCAAACCTTGCTATATTAACCGATAGTGAAAATCCCATGACATTAATACCTTGAAGGTCCGACTCCAGTTTGGTATCATCCTTGACTTCAGAAAATCTAATGAAGGCGAAATAGTTTTTGGTTGAGTCTTTTTTCAAGGCCATGTAAACATCGACCACCTTACCATACTTAGCGAAAGCACTCCAGAGTTCTCCTTTTTTTATCCTCCCCGGAAAGTTGGAAACATACATGGAAACAACTTTTCCGGGTATAGGTCGGCGGTTTCTCCTTCTATCCACTCTAGTCCATTGTTCAACCATTATGAGACAGGGGGCTGTGCTACTGTATAAAAATCCAGCGACGACAGGGAAAATGATGAATACTACTTTAAGTAACTTTACTTCAAATTCTAGAAACCGGCCATTATATCATAAATAAACTAAAACTCTACATTTATATAAAACTAGGCGTATTCCTGCGCGTTGCGCGGTGACAATTTCTAAAGAGATTTGTCAAGAACAATGATCAGAATCGGGAGTTTTGTGTCTTTAACCGCCGCCGACCTGGTACAATATATAATTAGTAAGCAGTAACCAACAGACAAAAGGGAAGGTTACAAATTATGAATGTCAATAAAACATGGATTTTACCTACTTAAGAGCTTAACGGCTGGAGACACACCTTCAAACTTGTTAACGGTAAATGATGTTATACCTGTTATAACATGCTCCCCATCAGCTGTGTAGGAACTGTAGTCAAATGACTCAGCAAGTTTTCCCCACAGGGTCACGGTCATTACCTTGTCGGTGGTACTATTTAATCAGTAAGCAGTAACCAACATACAAAAGGGAAGGTTAGTACAAACGTGACAGAAAGAAGTAGGTACGCAGAAACAAAGGAAAATACACAATAATAACCTGCTAACATATAGCTTAACGTCGCGTTTCACACCTTTTTTTTCATTGTCAAGGCGAATAATTTCGCCTGCACCTACCAAACACCCTATTACATCTGTAAACACATAGCCAGATGTCATGTGAACGAAAACAACCCACAAAAAACAAAAAACTGGATATAGGAAAGAAAACATAAACATTTAGAGAAAAGAAAAATCGGAACCAGTGAGGAGGGAGTTGTTGTTGATTCTCTGTAGGTGAACTTCCGTTGGTGTGAAACTAAACACATTCAATGGAAACTCCTCATGACCACCTTCAAGTTTACGAACCGATGTTGCAATGTTGAAAGGGATGCGGTATTGATTCGGGACAACTTTATATCCCATTTGACCTTCAATCACTCTGAACCTCGAGATTTTATATACCTGGCCCTCTTCGAGAAGAGCCTTAAACTTTCGTATATGATTTCTAGTGATGAAACCTTGTATCGAACCACCCTTTTTGGGTAAAAAAAAAACATGTAAGAAACTAATTTAACCTGGTAGAAATTATTGTATCAAACAAATTAGAAAATTACCTCATCATCAGCCATAACCATCTCCAACCCAAGTAAGACATCACCAAGTTTCGTATTTATTAGTTTTGGTAAAAAAAAAAAAACATGTAAGAAACTAATTTAACATGGTAGAAATTATTGTATCAAACAAATTAGAAATTACCTCATCCTGAGCCATAACCATCTCCAACCCACGTAAGACATCACCAAGTTTCGTATTTATTGCCTCCTACATTCTACAAAGTCGTACATGAACAACCCAATCTTCTCTAGTTGGGTCAAGGGCGCCAATCTTGGAGTGAGTCATGTTTTTCGAAAGAGACATGATTGTACGTAGTTATGGGGCTTGTTGATGCAAGTGTAACTTTTCGAACTAACTTATATAGAAAAACAAAAAACCACCAACCTTTGGAATACCTCAATAATTAGTATGCCATTAATCACATTATTGTAATTAAAACATAGGGCAACCAAAGAGTCAGGAGTTTCAAATACATATCTCAATAATTAGTATGCCATTAATCACATTATGGTAATTAAAACATAGGGCAATCAAAGAGTCAGTATTTTCAAATACATATCTCAATAATTAGTATGCCATTAATCACATTATGGTAATTAAAACATAGGGCAACCAAAGAGTCAGGAGTTTCAAATTCATAAGTATGTCATTAATCATATTATGGTAATTAAAATATAGGGCAACCAAAGAGTCAGGAGTTTCAAATGTATTATGGTAATTAAAACATAGGGCAACCAAAGAGTCAGGAGTTTCAAATGCATAAGTATGCCATTAATCACATTATGGTAATTAAAACATAGGGTAAACAAAGAGTCAGGAGTTTCAAATTCACACCATTCCACTATTTGAAATATCTCAAACATTAGCTATCCGACGACTCTGTATTATAAGTAAATATAGATTCTAACATGTGATTTAAATCATTTTTATATACTTATAAAAGAGTCTGTTTATTGTTACTTTAATTATAAAAGTTAAATCTGTCTTTGTTCACATATTAAAAGATTCGATCTAGAAAACTTTTCCAGCTCTCGAGAGCAATAAAATGCATTTTTTTACGAGCTTTTAGCTAATATTCGTTGTTGCTTAAGGCTTAAACTAACTAATTAATTAAAATACAAGATTAAATAAGGAGTATTATTGATAATCACATGCTTAAAGGGTATGGGACAGTGGTCGAAAGAGTAAAATATGTTTCTAAAATTTAAATTTAAATTTAGTATAAAACAAACTTTGATATTTAAAAAATAAGAACCTAATGATTAAACTACTATTAACCACCATCAAATCATAACAAAATTTTGATTAATAGTAGTATTTTTTTTTTAATTACATCAAATCATGTAAAAGAGATCTCAACTTTAAAAGTAAAAGCAAAAAGTCATGATATTAGTGCTTTATAAACATATAATAAATCGACACCAAATCGAATTATTACCACCCCCGGGGGTATAGATTGAGCTAAGATAGAACCTTTTAATTGTCATGTTTATGGCTAAATCTCATTTTACAAAGCTAAAAAGAGTTGTTAGTAAAGGTTAAGTTGGTATAGGCAGAGGTGTGCGAAAATACCGACACATATGAAAAATCGAGTTGACCCATTTAATTTGAATTCGAAACACCTGAATTTCGAGAAATTTTCAAGGGTTTAGTTCACAAAAAAAGTTATTTTACTTTGCGAGAAATTCAATTTTGTTAATATATGTTTTTTTCTTTTTAATTGTATTATTATACTTTTAAATTTGAACGTCATCCATATGTGTATTTGGTCGCTTCTCATTAGCTCATTTATGTAGTTGGAAATTTTATAAGTTTGGTAACTCATATAAGCTTTTTGATAGGTTTAGTTATGTGGCGTTTGATTTTAATTTAATGGATTTAATATGAAAATGTTTTAATTTAATAAGTTGTAAGGGACATGTTTGTTTTTAACTGAATCCATCAAACATGAGTTAATAGAAAAAGTCATGGGAGTGTAGTCCTCCCAATTAAGTCACTAATTTTTTCAATTTTATTTTATAAAATATTAATTAATATTTAAATATAATAGTTTTTAATAATTTAGTAATTTGTTGTTAATTTATAATATCTAATAAATTTAATTTTTTTTTTTTAAATAGTTATTTTAATATTCATTTTATTAGTTATATCATAAAAACCATTTTTAATCTTACATATTTACTAGTAGTATGATAAATAGTTTGATCCATACTTTCGTAAATAAGGTTTTATTTAATATTTCTTTATATTTTATCAAAAAAAAAATAATGTTTGAGATTTAAACATACTTTTGTAATAATTAAATTTAAATCCTAATAAAATTAATAATATTTTTTAAAATACTAATTTATATGTTATCATATTATTAATTTAGAACTTTTAATTTAAGGGTTTATAAAAAAAATATATTATATTTGATATTAAATGTAATAAAATAATTTTTATTTCCTTATTATTATCGTTAAGTTTATTATTCAGAACATAAAACAAACCCTGATATTTCTTACTTCACACATACACCATTTATCTAAATAGTCGTTATATCCATACATGACTTAATGAGATAAATAAACAAACAAGCCCTTAGAGATATAATTAATTAAAACTCATAATTTTCGAAATACCAACAGATACCATCTTGGTCATTCATCTCAAAATAATTTAATGACTAATATTAAAACCATAATTCAATTTTATTTTCTTGTTTAAATTAAATTACCTCACAAACCGTTAATCGGTAGACGAAACAAATTACGTTATTGCGATCGTCTCACTTTTATCTTTAATTAGAGCAATAGTTTTATTTACTTTCGACGAATTTTCTCTTCTTCTTTTTAGTTGGTAATGAAATTGTAACGATAAAGTTACATGTGATATTAGTACCATTATGTAAAAGTTTATATAAAAAGTACTATAAAACGTACAAATAACCTAAATTTATAAAAATGATCGAATTTTGACGACTTTTTTTTTCCTTTGTTTTTTGACTAAAATGTGATAGTAATAAAATCAAATGTGATAATACTAAAATCACATGTGATTATACTATAAATTATATGTGATATTTTTAGGTATTTAGAACTTCAAAAACTTGTAAGACAATAACACTCATGATTTTAACTCTAAATATAAATTTTAAAATACAACAATGTTATATGATGTATAACTTATATGGATCCGGAAAAAAGTTCGAATTTTTACTACTTTTAATTTTTCGTTAAGGCAAAATTTTGAAATTTGTAAGGAAATATCACATGTAATTTTCATATTAAATGTAAATTTCAAAACATAGATACGTCATAATTTATATTCAACTAGAATAAAAAAGAAAACACAAAAAATTACATGTTAGACTACTAATATCACATGTGATAAAAATGTGATTTTATTATATAAAATTTCAAAACACATTAAAAGACCACGGAATTTTTTTTTCGTCGAAAGTATATCGAGTGAGTGCTCTATAGAAATAAAATTTAAAGGTCGTTGCAATGGTATAATTTATTCGTTTAATACATAAATAGTTTTTGAGATAATTAATTTTTAAACAAAATTAAATTAAAGTGAATTTTTAAAATAAAGAGTTGGAAATGATTAGCTTAGTCCCAAATTTGGTCATACTGTTTATTGATCTCAATCCACTTTGGTCATACAATTAAACATACAAAAAATATAATAACATAAGTGAATATTATCATAAAATATGTTGATTTTTTGTGTGCTAGACACCAAATAATTATACAAGTTAAGTGTTACCTATTAACTGAATGAAAATTTATTTTGTCAATTAATGTTAACATTTATTAGTTATTAAGTTACATTTTATTATCGTATTAATTATCTATCATGAAAACGAATCAACCTTTTAATCTAACTGATGGGTCGTGATATTCTTAACGTAATTGTTGTTATGTACTACTTGATTTTCTTTTACATAATTTTAAATTCATTATATAACGCTCTGTATTATGTTGTATCGTGTTTTGACGATTAAATCTCTATCTTTTCAAATAGGCTCAAAATTATATAATGGTTTAAAGTTATTAGAATATAACGTAAGTTCTCTTGATATGTGATTTGTATAATATATTTTTCTTTGTTAGATTAAAAAGACGTATTTTTTAGAAAGTCGGTTTAGGGTAGTAAAAGTGGGAAACTTAAACTCACCTTGTGAGCCATAACCATTAAATTTGAACTACCTGAGCCAAATAACCCAGTAAACACCCATAGGTAAGATGTTACCAAGTTCACTGTGTACGAAAATGAGATCGAGTACTTGGGAATTACCACACACTATAGAGAAGTTAGTTTATGGACAATTGCAACGAGTAACTTCAAATGAGACATCGTCATTACATGAGATCTCAACTACACTAATCATAAATAAGTTGGCGCCTTGGTATAATCTTACATTGTTCCTAATTGGCACCCAAAACGGTTATCGTACTAGGTTTAGTGGAAGCGTGACAAAATGTAGGTTTATATTAAAGATGGGTTTTACACACCTTTTACTACTAGAAGGAGATACTCTAGGCCCCTTGTAAGACGAAAGCTGGGAAAATATGTTGCCGCACTCTGAATGAAAGTTCAGCTAGGTTCAAACAGTTTTTAGTCAGCACAAGAAACATAATTTGAAGTGTTCAAAATGGTTATAGATGTCCAGGTCGGAAGCCTTCAACGAATATCTATAAAATGTATAGCTGCTATAATACACCGTGATGTTTTAATAAGATTAAAATATGAACTAGTACGACCTCTCCGAGTGTCACAAAGCACCCTCATGGTGAAATTGACATTAGGGTTTGGGAGCAACAAATACATACTTTTAAAGTGCAGCGTATTATGTTAAGGGGATGCTAATACAAATGGTAGATTTTAATAAGGACGTTAAAAGAGTGAGAAGATCGGTTAGGTAATGAATACAAAAAGGGCGATACATCTTCATTTGACTTAAGAAACCGAAACGGTCTTTGAAACGGTTATGAAAACATTGATTCACAGTTTGGGAGCAGCAGCTAGAGAAAACGACATATTTGATACCCACGATCTTTCTTCCATAAAGAAGGGAAAACGATAGTATTTGATATCCATTCTACTTTTACTTTGTATTTATTTTCAAAAAGAAAAGTGAAAAAGAAAGAAAGAGAAATGAAAAAGAAAGAAAAAAGAACATAAACGATCCCCGTAGGGTTGTAAATATGGGACATTAACTCTTTTATGTTTGTATTAAAAGTGTGAGTTAATTAAACGGATGAGCCTTTTTCTTTATATAATATGATATTTTCAGATCATTTTTCGTAAAAAATACACAAATGAGCCTTTATTTCGTACTTTTGAACACCGGTGGTCCTTTAGTCCGTTAGGGTTAATTCAATTCTGTTAGTTATATCACAATGACCAATTTACTATTTTTGTCTTATTCGCAAAAAAAAAACGTTTTTGTAATTTTTATTATTATTTCTTTTTTCTTTTTATTTGTTTTATAGCAATTTTTTTCTTTTCATTTATTTTATAGCAATTCTTTTTTTTTTTTTCTTTTTTTTTTTATAGTAACATGTTTTTTTTCCTACCAATATAGCGGGTTAAGTATAATTAAACTTAGAAGTTATTAAATTTTTTGAGTGGAGATGTTACAAATTGTTTAGGATAGTAAAATTGTTTTCTTACAACTTAACTTTTGAATAGAACAAAACAAAAAAACAAAAACAAAAAAAATACAATTTACCAACGCGGGATCAGAAGTACATCATCTTCTTACCACATTTACATTCTGACCCTTTTCCCCCTTTTTAGATCAGATCCAATCCATCAATCCCACCTCCTTTCACACACTCCCGCACTTTACTTTGCATTCATTTCACAACAACAATTGAAACTGTTACTTAATAAGTTAGTTTGCAATTACGGTCGTGGTACCATGTAACGGCAGCGGATCGACGTTTTCCTCCGTCGTCCGCAGTTTCTTTTCTTATCGGATCTTTGTTTCGGCAATGTTTACTCTTATGTTCTTCACTACTGCTTCCGTACTTTTATCATCTCATCCTCCACATTTATCTCATACTTCTGTAAGTCCTGTTTTTGTTTGTTTATAAAAAGAAAAAAAAAATTCTATAAAACAAATAAAAAGAAAAAAAATAATAATAATAAAAATTTCAAAAACGGTCCTTTGCGAATAAGACAAAAAGGGTAAATTGGTCATTGTGATATAACTAACATAATTGAGTTAACCCTACCGGACTAAAGGTCCACCGGTGTTCAAAAGTTTGAAATAAAGGCTCATTTGTGTACTTTTTACGAAAAAAGGTCTGAAAGTGTCATATTCTATAGAGGAAAAGGACCATCTGTGTAATTAACTCTAAAAGTGTTTAGTGGAAAGATGTTTTTCCACATCAAAATCATCAGGGGGGGGGGGGTGTGTGTGTGTGTGTTAGGTAAAACACTATTGTATATAATTTGATAATGTGTATTTAACCTGTAAATACTCAATTAATTCAGTCAAGAAAAATTGTGCTTGAAATAGGTCATGGGTTCAAATTCAGATCATTCTTTGGTATGTGGTGCTGAGGCAGGAGAATATTATGTGAAGCCTAGTCGTTGGTGGAGAGTTAGGTTGGGTTCAAAAGAACCACGGAGATTGGGGTTACTCCGCTGAAATAAAGCTTTTGGTTGATACATGCCCTCTGTAATAATTATATGTAAGTATTGTTGTTAACAAGTAAGTCTTCAAGGGTTGTCCTTGCGCATCTCCACTATTTAGTAGTTGCAGATTCACGTACATAGTTAGTCTTATGTTTGTTCAAGACCGAAGCACTTCATCCAAGGCATGATTACTGAGTAGAAGATTGTTGGTCACCTTCTTCGGACCTCGATTTGGACCCAAACTCTTTTATGTCGCGGAATAACAAAAAGTAGAATATGTAATGGTGAAACACACTAAATAACGGAATGACTGATATTATTAAGCTTACATAATGTTGTTCAATACGAATAATATCAATTACAATCGATTACAAAGACTCTGAATCGTTTACGAGACTGTTACGCAAGGACTTTCTCTCTCTAGCGCAAAAACACTTTATCTCTCTAGAAACGGATGCATTTATGACTGGTTGGTGGGTATTTATTGTCCTCACCTAACCCTAACGCTGTTACGCAACCGTAACACCCAGAATGGGTGTTACGCAACGCAACAACGTGTTGCACAGTGCAACACCAAGCGCAACAACGTATAAATGCGTCGAAACGCTTTATAACTCGATCTATAAACATGCTAATTTTCACGACACATTCCTATGCTAAATACAAACTACAAACAAACTCCCCCTTGGATGTAGCGAGATGGAGGTTGTTTCTTTAGCTTCAATGAAGTGTCTCTCACAGTTCTTCAGTATGTAATCGACGTCTCTTCAATCTCTCGTGTAGCTAGTCTTCATCCTTAAACAACACGGCTCCATGAAGATCAACTTCGAGTCTTGACTTCCCGGAAGTGCTAAACTATTTGAGATCCAATCCTTTAAACTCTTTAAACCTGACTTACAGAGAAACACTTTCCAAACACGTGTTTTATTTTTTAAACTGATAAAATCTTTTAGTTTTCAGAAAACACGAGACAAAACCCTATAATCTTGTGCGATACGTTACGACGAAGAAAATAAATATAGAAATAAAAAAAAAATGGATTTTTGTTGATTTTCTTAACCTAGAAACGCAAAATCTTTTTGTGATTTTCATCTATTATACACTACTTAGTAACCTAAAAGAGCAAATCGTTTTTGCTAGGGATTAGTTTGCTTTTAGGATCATATCGCTAGAAGTTGAGTTATACGAATCAACCGATTATTAGTATGTTTCTCCTTTTACGTACAACATTGACATCATAGAAGCAATCTTCCGATTATTTATTTACACCTGTTTATATGGAGTCCCATTTATATTTACACTTTGCTAATTTCGAACTCCCCTCAAAGTGTCATCGAACTCTCAGTAATTATAGGAAAATGTCACCTTATTCCTAGTTTTATTAACTAAAATAGAAAATAGGATCGTGTCGAGTATTGACGCTATGCACACTCTTTTATGAGTGCGTGTATAACCGTTTTATATATATATATATATATATATATATATATATATATATATATATATATATATAAAAGCTTCGATTACACCCGGTATTTTTCCCTAAATTCATTTTTTCTTCCTATTTATTTTTCCCTCTTTTTATTTCTTTAGAAAAAAAGTCTTTGAAAGATAATGTAAAAAGCAAGACAATTTGATCAGGTTTGTTTGTAAATGAGTATAAACATAAACATTAAGATTAGAAGTCATTTACGTTTTGCCCAATACTTTGTAGGTGATTTTGTTTTCATTCCTGCCCCTTATTCATCCACGTTGCTACTGAAACTTATTTAAAAGTAATTTGTATGTTACTTTTATTGTCTGTCCACCAACATGGGTTTGAATAATGGAAAGGTATTGAAGAATATGAAAGGAAAATCACGTTTTTTATATAATATTTGGTACAAAGTATATATTTTTGAAAGGGAAGTTTGACCAAATACTAATAGGCTTTATAAGAAAGAAAAACATTAGTAACTTTATATACTTAATAAAAAAAAGGTAACTAGATATTACTTAACTAGAAAAAGAATTCAAAATTGATTTACATGTTCAAGAAGCATATAAATATGGATATAAAATAATCTATAAAATCAAGTTTAATAAAAAAAAAATGAAGCACATAATATTAATTGATTTCAGATAAGAGATAGTAATTAAAAAATAATAAGACAAAAAAGAGTTGGAATATCAAAAAGATATAAAAGAAATAAAAATTTTAAAACACTAAAATATTTTTTTATCTTTGGGTTTTTATTTTCTTAGCTTTGATACCATATTTAAACCAGATAATATAACTGTATTGGATTATAAATTATATGGATCGAATTAATTTGGTAGACAATAACTTAAGGGTAGTGATTTGTTCACAACAAATTTTTGCCAAATACAACAATTTTATATGACTAGACTATTTTACCCCTATATTAATGTTAACATTTAAATCTTACACAATTCAACCTACACAAATAATTTTGGCAAGCATATCTTTTGGAATTTCAACACACGTTTTGGTACTTTCAAAATAAAAAGTTAAAATTCATACAATCAATTGCATTATTTTTTGAGACAAAAATAAATAAATAAAAGTTAAGAAACAAGAGATAGATCAAGCTTAAAATCACTGTCCAAACCGGTTCGGTTCCAAAAATCGGTTTGGAATATTTAATAAAAAAAAACGTAACTATAAGTAACTGTTGATACGTAGTGTAACTGTTACAAAAGTGCAGCGGAACTTTATCTAGATGCTTATAGTAAATTTGGAATGACAAAATGGTAAAAAAAAAAAAATACAAAAAAGGTCAAAAAAGCCTCTCCAGCGGCCATATTAACGGTCATATGAATTTTCTAATGGCTAGATGGTATAAACCGGTTCCAACCCGATTAAAGCATACACTGGAAAAACTCTTCAAAGATTTTGATGTTTATTATTCAAAATCGACGTCAAACTCTCCAACGGCCATATTAACGGTCATATGATTTTGATGTTTAATATTAGCGAAAAAAGACGTCAAACAAATAAAATTGTTTTAAGAATGTAAGGGATATGATTATAATTATAACTTAAAAAAGTGTGAGTTTTAAATAAATTTTACACAATATATAAAGGGTTATTGTAAAAATTAAGGTAAGGGTAAATTAGTCCGACCATATAAAATTTGTTGTGTATGGCTAATGTTGTTGTGAACAAATCATTTCCCATAACTTAACCCCTTTTTTTTTTAAAGGCTAAGAATTTAATAAAAACAAAAGACTAAAACGCCAAAACAGTACAACGAAGGCCTCTGATGAAAGGACCAAGACACACAAACAATTACATCTTTATCTTTAATCTTTAATATATAATAAAAGAGGGGTCTTAAATGCCATATGTCGAAATAAGGTCATTTGGATGAGTTGACTTCTTTGATTTCAGCCGTTAGATCAGATTGATGATATCATCAAACACTATTTTCACTTTACACCTCTTATAACATATAATTACATTATTTTTTTTCATTTCATCTCAACTTATAAAATCATAATTTTAATTATTTATAAAATCGCTCAATACCTTATTGTTATTTTCAAATCTCCTAATATAAAATATCAAAACATATGTATAAACGTAAAGGTGTATATGTTATTATAACTATAAACAATATGTAAAACGCAAATGTATGTTATTATACGTATATAAACATCAGTATAATATTATTTTATCATAATAGCTTAAAATGTACATAAAAATAAAATTTATGATTCAATTTTTTTTTCCGCGTCATCGCGAGATAATAATCTAGTAATCGTATATATTAGTTTTCTTATCTATATTATATTATAAAGAATCACATTCAAAGTCTCAATCTCTTAAAATTTAAGTAATTGAAATTACTAATCTATCCTTTCCAAATTAAACACATGCTCCTCAATTCCTAAAACTTAATCTCTTTCACTATCAATTCCCTCTTTGTTTATCAAACACATGTTTGCTCAATTGTTGATCTGTGTATTGAATCATATTTTGAAACTACACTCGTATTTTGATGAAGATATAATTTCCTATTTTTTGGTTTAAACCTTAATCTTCGATAACGTTTTTATTCAGGGTATACTTTTTCTTTTTTTTAACTTCGATCAATTCAGTTATTTTTTCAATTGATGTTGAGAAATCAATCAATTGAATCGTAAGCAACCCATAGTTATTTCGATTTTCGTTGTATGGTTTGGATTTGAGTTCACATGGATGATATATCATTTTTTTTAAGTAGGCGTAGATAGTTTAAATTTTTTGTTGTTTGACTGCTAAACTCGAATGTCATTTTATTCTTCTTTTTTCATGTAGACTCTTCTCGTGATCTGCTATTAATTTTAGTTCCTTGGTAGTGATTTGGGAGTGCCCGTATAGCATTTGATAAAATGTCTTAAAGAAACCTAATTACATGGTATTCACAAATGTTTACTTGAACATGGTTTAGTAATAATGTAATATGTATCCCAACTGCCATTATGGTTTGAGTTGTCGTTTTTTACAGAATAAAGTCGAATACACTATTAAGGCTTTAGTTTTTGTAAGTCATTGTTACTACATACCATTTGCTTGATGATTGTTTACATCACCGATTAATTTGTCGAGACAACAAGGATGTCATCGTTTAACTTGGAGAAAGAAGATGAGATATCAAAGGGTTTTTTTCCAGCCTATACCCGTAGCGGGTCGCGAACCTACATTGATATTTTAATGCTTACATCTTCTTTATTTCATGGTGAAATTTATCTTCTGATTATTATTATGTAAATTTTGGATATGTTATAATTAAATTATTTTTTAAATAGCTTATATACCTTTCATGACTAGGTTTGTAAACACAATGTTGAAGTGGTGGGAGAAGAAATAACATAGCTGGTTTTGGGTGAGAGTTAGAGAATATCATTGGAGATATTCTCAACATTCGGGCTATATTTTAAAGTCACAAACAAAGGCACATTTAGAAGAAGAATCCATTCATCCAACTCTCTAGGATGAGACTAGAATGTGGTGAATGTGAGTATTGTATCTATCCTAAGTTGTTGTTTCCTTTTGTTCATCGATCACAACTGAATTCCAATTTGTGTTGTTCGAGTACAAACGTTGATGTGCTTGTGTTAGTACATTTTACTTTGTTTGGTGTATGTAGGCCATAATTGTATGGGGATTGACTGGCTTTAGCTGTTGCGTTTTATTTTAAGTCGTTACTTCAAAATTATTTGATGTATTCCGTAGAAAGCATATTAGTCTGAAATATATTAGCATGGTCATATTGATACATGTTAGCGGTGTATATCGGCAACGAAACGCGGACCTACAACCTTTGTTTCGGAAAAATGAGAAACTTCGAAACCACTTTGCAATCTAATTTTGTAGAATATAAAACTGTTGTCGTCGCTGCATCGCACGGGTTATATACTATTTCTTTATGGTAAAAAAACTAAAGACTGTGACCCCATTAATTAGATATAAGAGCTACCCAAAAATAAGCTTTGGATCTTTGATCCATCCTCCCAAAGTAAGTTTGGATTATTGCTCCTATAACGAATCCATTGGAGATATATCCTTTGACGTGAGGGGAAGACATCTTCATCCTTAATTGATTGTAAAAATTGCTCATCCGCATGAACGATCCTATTTTGTCACTGTCAGATAGACCACATCGCAACGACAATAACCTAATCCTGTTCTGAAACTATATAATTTAAATATATATTCTTAAGTATAAATATTAAAAAATCCCTAAATATTATCTCGTATATAATTTTTTTATAATATTTTCTCTTTTCTCATGTTATATTCTATGAATACGACCAAATAGGAAAATTGTGCATTCATTTAGAATGTGGAGACAAAAGTGCGTATAATATCTTTAATAACAATATTAGCAATTTTAGCACACTTATAATGTATTTACCAAATATTAAAAACTAGGGAGGACCTTAATCTAGATCAATTGAAACAAAACCCAACGCTCATTTATTTCCTTTTTAAAAAAGATATATATAAACGTGACAAACATATTTTAAACACCTAAAAATCGTTGCTAATTATAAATTATTATTTTCCATAGAAGCAAAAGATTCCCACATAGGTGTTATAAATCGTACTTGATTTCTAGTAAACAAGTAAATCTTTATTTTCTGCTCATCAACCAACCATGAAAAAACACCTTTTATTCTTTAACTGATTTACAATAGTTTCAATATTTTCTTCAGTAAGTTTACTCTTTTTTCGGGTTTTTGATTACTAAAAATGGATGGAGGTGATATTTATAAAGCTAGTAGAAGTATAAGGCTAGGTAGTTTAAGAGCAAGCAGTAATGGAGGAATTGGCATGGGGAGTTTGAGATCTGGAAGTACTTCCTTATGGAGAAACACTGGCATGGATGTGTTTTCAAAATCGGTTCGTGAAGACGACGATGAAGAAGCTCTCAAATGGGCTTCTCTTGAAAAACTGCCAACTTTCGACCGTTTGAGAAAAGGTTTGCTCTTTGGATCAACTGGACCTTCTAATGAAGTTGACATAGACAATCTTGATTCTGAAGATCGAAAACGATTACTTGATAGACTTGTGAATACTACTGATGAAGATAATGAGCAGTTTCTGTTGAAACTCAGGAATAGAATCGACAGGTATATATATTTATGATTTAACATAGTCTAGCTAGTTTGTTATTTGATTTACTAATTATTTTCTCTACAACCTGTTTAATGGGTTCATTACAGGGTTGGGATTGATTTGCCAACAATCGAAGTGAAATATGAGCATTTGAGTATCGAGGCCGATATTAATACAGGAAGTAGAGCTCTACCTAGTTTTCTAAACTTCCATATCGATATATTTGAGGTAAAGAATCCAATCCCCTCATCAGATAGATAAATCTTTTGTTATATCTAATGTAATATGAATTCATGTATAACTTCCTTAGTCTTTCTTGAGCGCATTCCGTCTACTTCCAAATTCGAAAAAACATATAGTCATCCTTGAGGACGTTAGTGGGATTATTAAGCCTAAAAGGTAACCACTAACTATATGACTAACTACTTAATTCATCCGTATTATTTTTAATTTTTATTAGATCTAATACTGTAAACATGTGTGTAGAATGACGTTACTTTTGGGTCCTCCGAGTTCTGGAAAGACGACATTTTTGTTAGCCTTGGCCGGCATGCTCGATAAGCAACTTAAGGTAAGTTACAGATCTCTTGCTATTGGATTGACTGGACTTGTGACTCAAGTTCTTCAGTTAAAGAGTTTCTTTTGAGATGGGTGATTGTTTCAATATCAATAAGTTGTGATTTTAACTTAGGCTTCAAAAAAACTTTTGAACTTTTTTGTGTAAGGCCTACACCATTTACACACTTTTTTTTATTACTATTAGCTTTTTAATCATTGAAGTTAATAATTATGTTCAATATGAAATAAACAATAGAGTTAATTACATAAATCGTCCCTATAATTTATCCAAAATTATGGATTTCATCCCTAAAGTTTAAAAGTTACATAATACGTCCAAGTTTAAAAATTAATTACGATTTTCGTCCCTAATTTCTAATTTGCACCCGTAATTGGGGCAAACCTTAGGGACCAAATCCGTATTTGAGGACAAACCGTAGGGACCAAATCCGTAATTGGAGCAAATCTTAGGGACGAAAAAGGTAATTAGTTTCTAAAAGTGGATGATTTATGCAACCTTAGGGACGAAATCTATAATTAGAAATAAACCTTTGGGACGATTTATGTAATTATCTAGTTAAAACTTATATATAAATGGACTAAGTGTATGGAAGTGTATTTAATTTTGTCCGTTTTGCTATTGCTATTAATAATTATGTTCAAAATTGAAATAAACAATATTATTTGGTATCTAGTTAAAACTTATATATAAAATGGGCTTAGTGTATGGAATAGTATTAAATTTAGTCGGTTTTGTGTATAACCAATTATTATAACCTATTGTGTGTATTAATTCTTATTTTTTCATAAATAATATAACGGGTGGGATTTATGCTGATGCGTTCCGGTTTAATTATTATAAATTTCTAAAAAAAAAACCAGAATTATACATCATTTGTATAAAAATAGGAGTTAAAACACCCTACAAATTAAAACACAACTGTTTTATTGTTGTATGTGTAGAGTTCAGGGAGTGTGACATACAATGGACATGAACTACATGAGTTTGTACCTGAAAGAACCTCTGCGTATATCAGTCAAAACGATATTCATATCGGAGAAATGACTGTTAGAGAAACCTTGGCTTTCTCTGCACGTTGCCAAGGGGTCGGGTCACGTTATGGTTAGTTTCAACTTATTTGGCTACAATTTCTCAAAGTTGTTGGATATGTCATAAATAATAACATATTGTCGTTTAAATTTCAGAGATGTTGGCAGAATTGTCAAGACGAGAGAAAGATGCAAACATAAAACCTGATCCCGATATTGATGTCTTCATGAAGGTAGAAAACGAGCTCCAAATTAGGAAACAGTAATCTGTTTTAATTGTCTTCATTCTTAGTACTCTGATTATAATATGCAAATTTATATTCTACAGGCTTCGTCAACAGGAGGTCAAGAAGCGGAGGTGGTGACTGATTACGTTCTCAAGGTATGACTTTAAAATGTTTTCATATCTATAAATTAACATATAGATTATTTATAAGATGAAGTGTTTTTGTGCAGTTATTGGGGTTGGACATCTGTGCAGATACCATGGTAGGGGATCAAATGATAAGGGGAATCTCCGGTGGGCAAAAGAAGCGTGTTACAACGGGTAAAATCACAATAGTATAGAAATATTATTCCTTTTGTGACATTTATGCTAATTCGTAAAACATTACTTTCACAGGTGAGATGATTGTTGGACCATCGAAAGTTCTTCTTATGGACGAGATTTCAACTGGTTTGGATAGTTCTACAACTTTCCAAATTGTGAAATCGCTTAAACATTTTACTCATATCCTCGAAGGAACTACTGTCATTTCTCTCCTCCAGCCAGCACCCGAGACATATGATTTATTTGATGACATTATTCTTTTAACTGACGGGAAAATAGTGTACCAAGGACCACGGGACAATGTGCTCGAGTTTTTTGAATTTATGGGCTTTAAATGCCCTGAGAGGAAAGGCGTTGCTGATTTCTTGCAAGAAGTATATTCAATTATATATTTTCTCTTTGATTCAAATATCCCGTATGCTTAATTATTACCATGGGTTTCTAACAGACTTGTAACTGTCTTACAGGTAACATCGAAGAAAGATCAATATCAATACTGGATGAAAAGAAATGAGAACTACAGATTCGTGACAGCCAAGGAATTCGCAGAGTCGTTCCAGTCTTTCCATGTTGGAAAGAGACTTGTGGATGATTTAGGCATCCCATATGACAAAAGCAAAAGCCACCCTGCTGCTCTTACCACTGAGAAGTTTGGCTTAAACAAAACAGAACTCTTGAAAGCTTGCGTTGATAGAGAGATCTTGCTCGTTAAGAGAAATTCGTTTGTTTATATCTTCAAGTTGGTCCAAGTGAGTGTCGTGTTCACTACAATTATAAATGCTTGTTTTGACCTGTTTATTTGTAGTTTTTTCTTATAACCCTGTTGTGTTTAAAGACTTACTTGTTTTGGTCGGTTGCAGCTATTTCTCATGGCTTTAGTGTGTATGACTGTGTTTTTGCGAACTGAGATGCATAAAGATACTTTAGAAGATGGAGGATTATATACAGGTGCTCTATTTTTTGGTGTTGTTATGGTTATGTTTAACGGGATGGCTGAGATTCCAATGACGATTGCAAAGCTTCCTGTATTCTACAAGCAAAGAGATTTTAAGTTTTATCCCTCATGGGCGTACGCTCTGCCATCGTGGGTCGTCAAGATACCTGTTTCGTTTCTTGAAGCCGGCCTATGGACTGTTCTAACATACTACGTTATAGGATTTGATCCCAATATCTCAAGGTTAGTTAGTTTTCAAGATTAAAGAATACGGTTGTCACATGTATGTTTCTTACCTGCTTTTAAATGTTTTGCAGATTCTTCAAGCAGTACTTGATACTCTTAGCCATTAACCAGGTCTCTGCTGGGTTGTTTCGGTTCATTGGGGCAATAGGTCGTAACATGATTGTTGCCAACACCTTCGGTTCATTTGCGCTTCTCATAATATTTACATTGGGTGGCTTTATCCTATCACGAAGTAATGGAAGTTATAACTTAATTACTAGATTAAACATATAAAATTCAAATTCAAATTTAAATTCAGTTAGTTTCTCATTACAGATGATATCAAGAAGTTTTGGATATGGGGGTACTGGTCATCTCCAATGATGTATGTCATGAATGGAATTGTGGTTAATGAATTTCTCGGGAACAGTTGGAATAAGGCAAGTCTCGTTATGCCTACTACGTTTAACTGCTTTATTATGATGAAAATATATCTTATTTTTGCCCAATGATTTTCATGTTATAGCCTTTAAACGGAACAACACTAGGGAAAACTATCATCACTTCTCGAGGGTTGTTTGCAGAAGCTTACTGGTATTGGATTTCAGTTTTGGCCTCAATCGGATTCATATTTCTGTTCAATTTCTTTTTCGGCTTGTCTCTCGAGTTTCTTAACCGTAAGAAAATTTCTCTCTACATTCATTTTTTGGTACTGGAATGGAATTAATGATGTTAGAAACATAGTTGTTAGCATATTATAACGTTTATTGTGGAATTATATAGCTTTTGGGCAATCCCGTTCTGTATCTTCACAGAACGGCAGTGACGACGCTGTTGAGTTATCACCAACTGGTGACGGAAATAATAAACCCAAGAAGAAAGGAATGATTCTTCCGTTCGAACCACATTCAATTACCTTTGATGATACCAAATACTCTGTTGATATGCCTCAGGTAAGTTGTGACAAAAGAATTACAGCAACTGAAATACGAAAGGATGGAACATTATGAATTTATATCTTCTTTTTTTCTTGTAGGAAATGAGGGATCAAGGAACTGATGAAGATAGATTGCTGCTACTTAAAAGCGTGAGTGGGGCTTTTCGACCTGGTGTTTTAACCGCTCTGATGGGGGTGAGTGGTGCAGGAAAAACCACTTTGATGGACGTACTAGCAGGTAGAAAAACGGGTGGATATATAGAGGGGGACATCAGGATTTCAGGGTATCCTAAGAAACAAGAAACATTTGCTCGGATTTCTGGATATTGTGAACAAAACGACATCCATTCCCCTCATGTTACGGTATATGAATCCTTGATCTACTCAGCTTGGCTAAGGTTGGGATCAGATGTTAACGAAAACACTAGAAAGGTTAGCGTATATATCATGTCAAACAAAGACAATATCTATAGTTATTTAATTTTTTAAGAAGATCATGATTTAACGGTGACTTCTTATTTCATTTTCAGATGTTTGTTGATGAGGTTATGGACCTTGTGGAATTGAACCCATTGAGAGACGCTCTAGTTGGGTTACCAGGTGTTAATGGACTTTCAACCGAACAGAGAAAAAGGTTAACTATAGCCGTAGAGCTCGTAGCTAATCCATCTATAATCTTTATGGATGAGCCAACATCTGGGCTAGATGCTCGAGCGGCCGCTATTGTGATGAGAACGGTTAGGAACACGGTTGACACAGGAAGAACGGTTGTTTGCACTATTCATCAGCCTAGCATCGACATATTTGAAGCTTTTGATGAACTATTCTTAATGAAAAGAGGAGGACAAGAACTATATGTAGGACCAGTAGGACGGAATTCTTGTGAGCTTATAAAATACTTTGAGGTCAGATAATGAAATTTAATCCACTATGTCTATACTGTAAGTTGCATGGGACTCAAAGCCAATTTTTTTTTGTTTACCAGGATATCGAAGGGGTAAGTAAGATTAAAGATGGATACAACCCTGCGACATGGATGTTGGAAGTTAGTACTTCTTCTCAAGAACTAGCTTTAGGAGTCGATTTTGCTGAAATCTACCGGAATTCGGAATTATATAGGTAAGTGATCATACGGGATTTGATTCCTCACTATCCCGGAAGACTGTTACATTTTACAATAATTTTTCGGGGTTTCCCTTTTATTGATAAAATCAAACATATCATCGTCGCAGGAGAAACAAAGCCCTTATTGCTGAACTGAAGGTACCTCGTCCTGGGACCAAAGACCTTTATTTTCCAACTCGATACTCTCAGTCTTTCTTTGTCCAGTGTATTGGTTGCCTATGGAAACAACGGTTGTCCTACTGGCGAAACCCTCATTACACCGCTGTCCGTTTTATTTTCACCACTTTTATCGCCCTCGGATTTGGTACTATGTTTTGGGATCTTGGACGTAAACGGTAAGCATCTGAAAATGAGGGATAAGTCGATTACTGTTATATTACATAATTTACATTGAATATATATGTTTTTAATGATTCTGTTCGGTCAAAACGAATTTTAGGAAAACTCCACAAGAACTAGGTAACTCGATGGGTTCCATGTATGCAGCAACTCTCTTTCTAGGAATCCAAAACGCATCAGCGGTGCAGCCAGTGGTTGACATTGAACGCACCGTATTTTACAGAGAACGAGCTGCAGGAATGTATTCCGCTATACCATATGCTTGTGCTCAGGTGACTTAACGACCATATATATTATAAGAGTTTTGATAATAACGCATTTATGGTATCACCCCTATATTATGTATTCCGCTTTAGTTTTGATCTAAGTTTAAGAATCTGGATTTTGATGCTTTAGCTTTATAAAAACAGGTTCTAGTTGAGGTACCTTACATTTTCATGCAAACGATCGTTTACTGTATTATAATTTACTCCATGATCGGATTCGAGTGGACAGCCACCAAATTTCTGTGGTACGTGTTCTTCCAGTTCACCTGTTTACTCTACATGACATTTTACGGCATGATGACGGTCGCCATCACCCCCAACGCAAACATTGGTGCCATCGCAGCAGCTTCATTTTATGGGTTCTTTAATCTCTTCTCTGGCTTCATCATCCCACGAACCGTAAGTTTTTATTTTCTGTAACCTTTTCAGCTCACTAACCCTTTGTACTTAACCATAAAACATTGCTGCTTATATCTATATCTAAATTAATCAACAGAAAATTCCTGTTTGGTGGCGTTGGTACTACTGGGCTAATCCCTTGGCGTGGACACTCTATGGCATCATTGTGTCTCAGTTCGGAGACTATGATGATGTGCTTGTGACCGGTGAGACCGTGAAGGAGTACCTCAATCGATTTTTTGGTTTCAAACATAGTTTCCTTCCTGCGCTCGCCGGAGTGCATGTCGCATTAGTTTTTAGTTTTGGGTTAATATTTGCATACTGCATTAGAGCCTTCAATTTCCAGAAGAGATGATCGAGCTCAAATTTAAATGTTTTAAAATATCAATTTGTGTTAAAATTCCATGATTTTTGTACTTGAATTTTAATTTTATGTTTCATATTGTCATAGGTTTAAAAACCTATAATTGAAATTTATGTTCGATCCGAGTTTTTTTTATCCAGACGTCTCAAACTAGAATAACTGAAGATACAAGCTAGATTCATATGAGTATTATTACGATCTAGAAAATTATCCGAAAGAATCTAGTTTCCAAGCTACCTAGCTACTAGTTTGTAGACAAACACATTTGTTTCTTCGTAAAACTTAAGCAATGAAATAAAAGATTCTCTTGCTACGATGAACCTAATCTATACATATAAGAAAACCTCGAGCAACTCCAGAAGGATCTGACTGTACTTGTTTACAAAAAACTAATACGGAAGAAAGTAAAAGAAACCAAACTCAAAATATATCTCAACTAAAAATATCCAAAAAAGTCAAATGAAATATGGTTGAGTCTTCTATATCTACAGGCTTCATGGTTTGATTTGTTGACAAACTGTCAGTTGATTGTCTTAGCTGTTGTAATAAGCTAAATATTTTTTTTTTAACTTTTATTGGTTATTTTTAGTTGAGAGTTTTATTTAGAAATAGGAAAAAAAGTCATTAAAAAGGTTTTATATAAACGGTTTTCATATATAAAAAATTACCCACATTACCAAAAATTTAAGTGTCTAATTTAATAATACACATAGTTTTACAAATTTTAATATTATACTGTTTATCAATAAAATACAATAAACCTATTTTTATTGGTTATTCTCTAAAAGTGGATATTTGTTAAAAAAAAAAACGAATAGAAATATAGACATTTAAATTGGAAAGAATAAGGAATTATGATGTTAAACGAGTCAATCCGATTAATCTCGTATCTTATTTATTTTGATAAACTTTAACCAAAATTTATTTAAAATTAGATTTAGTTTATATTCATTCAGGTCAATTTTATAGTAAACGAATTCCACATGATCCACCATCTCAATGAAAAAAAGTAAGTGGCCATATGAATCATGGGGATGCAGTTTCCTAACCCATCTATTTTTTTCTCCTCAATTAATAATTACTAACCACTATAATTTTGTCTCGTCAATAAATAATTCATAACCACTATAATTTTCGAATCATTACTAGGATGGCATTAACTGTAAATGGTTATTAAAAATCTCTTATTTTTTTATTTTCTTTTAAATCCAATAATTTAGATTAAAATCAAAATCACCTTCAATATTTTTTTAATTAATTGATCTCGCAGATTAAACAAATTATACGTTTGTGCTCGTCATGTTCTCATCTTTAATTCGTCCAGTTGTCTTATATACTTTGAACGACTTTTATTTTTGGGATTTTCAGGTAGGTATTAAAATTGTAAAAGTTAAAATCAGATGTGATTTTAACATCAAATGTAGATTTGAAAACTTAAAAACATTATATGATACTAGTATATTACCTACGCGTTGCAGCAGGGACATATAAATAGTTTTCGAAAAAAATTCGATTATACTTTTCATTGCAATAAAAATACCGTGACGAAGATTTTAGTTATGATAAATTTAAACAAAACTAGCGTGTGTGTGTATGTGTGTGTTTTTTTTAATTTACTACTTGAAAATTAAACATTAAGGTTCCAAATATTTTATAGATATTATAGATATAATTCAATTAAACCAATATTTTTTCTTTATAAAATCACATGTGATAATAATAAAGTAAATAATATGTGATTTAATATGTAGAATTTCAAAACTAATGAGCTGATAACACACATTATTTTAACGTTAAATGACAATTTTAAAACACAACAATATTATATGAGGTATTATCCATATAGACTCGGGAAAAAAAATTGATTCTTGAGACTTTTTATTTTTTCGTTTTAGGTCAAATGGGATGTTCGTAAGTTAAATCATATGTGATTTAAACACACTAAATGTAAATTTTAAAATCCAGATTTGATATATTATGTATATTAAACTAGGTTTGAAAATAAAAATAAAACTCATAAGTGAAAATACTATGTTCATATGTGAATTAAGTGTGATTTTATAATATAAATATTTTAAAATCCGTCAAAAAATCGATAATTTTTTGTTGGGAAAATGCACTGGATGACCATTGTACTACCTAAAAATATCCGTATAGGTCATTGTACAAAATTTACGTCTATCTACATCACTATACCGAAAGTGACCTGTTATTTAAACCATTGTTACCCGACCAACAGGTCAACCTCCACTAATTCTCTCTCTCTCTTCCCCAATTTCTGAAACCCTTCCTGCCCTAATTTCACAATCATAATCAAAAACACAAAACTAACACTCCAATTTCCCTAAATCAGTATCAATCCAATCAATCAAATGCCAAGTATCCATATTTTTCTCAGGCATATGATCAAACACCCTCCGTGCATCAACCATACTTCCACACTTACTATACATATCAACTACCTTTTGAGTCAACTGAACATCACCCCTAAAACCTGATCTCAAAAAATAATCATGCACTTTCGGTATGCTCATGTTTAACTGGAAACGATTTTCTCCTCCTTGTTTTCTGATTTTCCTTGCTAGGATTATATTCATTCCCATTTATCTCGACACTCATAGGCGGCCTAGTCTCAGCCTTGTCATCTGTTTCTACAGGTGGTTCAACGGAATGATGATCCTCTTGTAACGCATAAGGTGTTTTATCTTCATCCTCCTCCGTGGGTAGAACTGGAAATACTTCAGGCTCGGGCAAAATGGTTATTACAACATTTAAATCGTTTACTTTCTCCAAAGGCAGATCCACAACGACTTCAGAAGAATCGGGATCTGGGGAGAATGATGCTTTATCCAAACTGACGGAAGGGGTTTTATCATCCGAAGTTGATACGGAAATTTTCTGTAGACTACGTTTCACTTTCTCAAGTTCGTTATGAGATTGCTCCTGAACTGATTCAGCTTGGTGACTAGAAGCCTTCCTGAAACTAGACTTTGACTTTTCATTTTCGAAAGAATTAACCAGATTACCCTCGAAATTGTTTGGGGAAGTTGATGTAGAGAGTGATTTACGGTTATAAATGAAATGATGAGAGCTTAAAGAAGTTGCAGGCAATTGAAGCTCTGCCAAAATCCCAATTGATAAACCCTAATTTCTTGTTTATATCGTTGAAAATATAAAGTTAGAGAAAAGGGTGACGTGGCGGTTACCAAAGGGTTTCAGGTCACCAAAATGATTTATTTAAACGGTTTCAAAAAGTTAAGGTTATAATTTAAACGGTCAAATGTGGTATAGTGATGTAAATAGACGTAAATTTTGTACAATGACCTAGACGGATATTTTTGTGTAGTACAATGGTCATCTGGTGCATTTTCCCTTTTTTGTTTTGTCAAAAATACATATCGAATAGGTGCTCTAAGAAATAATAAAATAACATTCGTTTTAATGGTGTGATTTATTCGTTTAATACATTTAGAGATCGTTAAGTTTTAAACAAAAATAAATTAAAGTGGATTTTTAAATAAAGAATTGTGATTTGTTATTTTGGTCTCGAATTTTTTAATGGTATTTAATGATGTCAAGTCTAACTATTATTATTATTATCTGATAGTCGTGTAAATGTATATACATTTTAAATTAATTTTATATGTAATTTTTAATGTGTTTTGTTAAAGTTTACTTTCTATTACGAAAGTTATTATTATATAAAATTATGCATTTTTACAAAATGTGTAAAATAATATTGTGGAAAAGCACTTCGCTATATAGTTTCTTTTTTATGATTTGTTTTATATTTTAAATGTATTTGTTATCTTTTTTTTAGTTGAGAGAATGTCACATCTTTAATTATACAATAATTTGGTATTTATTTATTTTGGGTATCAGATAGTGAATAGGGAGAATAAGTTATCGCTTTTATAGTTATACTAATCACATTTGGTAAAATATGATGAAAACAAAATCTGAGGTTAGAGAGATATTAGATTTTCAGTTGAGTTTGTGAGATAACATATAGATCTAGATGTGAAAGTTTAAATTATTTAATAATTGTTTGAAAAAAAATGGATGACGTAGTTAAAGTTTGTGAAAAACCAAGTGATATATTATTTAATAAATTATTTAGTTTAAGTAGTAATAAATCGACATAAAGCTTTATTGTCTAATTCTTTTTTTCTTTTTTCTTTTTATTGATCAAGGGCTTATTTATTAAGTATTATATAAAATACTACATTATTGACAAGTAATTGGACAAATCATGATAGATAAAAAAAATGGTAAAGTTTATGTGCGCTTGACAAGATCCCCTTCTTTAATAGCAGTATCACTACCAAAGATACATTTTTAAGTTATTATAAAAAATCAATGTTATACGTATAATAACTGATATACGTTTACGGTTATGCACATGCTTTAATATTTTGTTTTAGGAGATTTGAGAATAATGATAAGATAAATCTTAGTCCAAATTAAACGATTTTATAAGTAAATTACGAATGACAAAATGAAACAAAAGACAAATGTTTTCTTTTCCAATAGCGATGAGCGAAATGGAAGAGAAAAATGTATTTATTTATTTTAAGATGGTGTAAAATGAAAAAAGTTTTTGTTGACATTATCAATCTTATGTAACGGCTAAAATTAAATAAGCTAACCAATTCAAAGGGTTTTCGTCATGTGACATTTAAATTTTTTTTTATATATATATTATACTAGTTTTAATACTCGTTCAATGTACGATTATTATTAAACTATTATAAAAGTATAAATAAATTAATATAACGCTAAAAAGAACATGAAAAAAAATATGTTAACAACATTTGTCTTCTACCTATGTAGGTAACGTGTTAAAAAAAACAACATACTTATATATTATTGTTAGAGTTCCAGTTAAGAAAACAACATATTAAGTATAAAGAGAAAATATATAAATATAACCTGATTTAATATTAGTAGAATGATAGTATGTTCATTTGAGTTTATGTAATATTCAAAAATTTAGGAATTTAATTTAAACATATAAAATTTCTGTCACAAGATTGAAAACACCTTATTATTATTATTATTATTATTATTATTATTATTATTATTATTATTATTATTATTATTATTATTATTATTATTATTATTATTATTATATTTTTTAATTAATTAATATATCTATAATAAATAAATAATTAGTTAAGACCCATAATTTTTTTAAAACTAAAACACACTATCTTGACCATGCATTTCATTCTAATATAATGACTAAGATTTAAACAAAAACCTATTTTTATTTAATTTTTTTAAATTAAATTATTTCACAAACTGTTAATCGTTAGATGAAACAAAATATACCGTTGCGATCGTCTCGTTTTTATTTTTAGTTAGAGCAGTGATTTAAATATATTTTCGACGATTTTTTTTTATAGGTATTGAAATTATAACGCTAAAATCACGTGTGATATTTACATCAATATATAAAATCAGAGAATTACTATAACACGTATAAACTATTTAAATTTAGAAAAAATTGAATTTTGACGAGTTATATTATTTCTTGTTTTTTGTCAAAAGATATGATATATATATATATATATATATATATATATATATATATATATATATATATATATATATATATATATATATATATATATATATATATATATATATATATATATATATACTATTTTCACATTTGATAATAATTCTTTTAGATACTTGATACATATAAAAATTCATCTTTTCCTACAAATTAACTCTACAAACACAATAAAATTTAATTTTTGCCCCATCCAAGTTGAAGCATTTATTATTTGGCCCCTCCAACAATATGGTCCAAGTTCCGTCAATGATCGAGTGGATGTTTTTAGGAAAAATAATTTAATATTCATTGTAATGGTGTAATTTATTGGTTAAATACATTAAAAGTTTTTGAAATAATAAATTTTTAAAGAGAATTAAATTAAAATGAGTTTTGGAAATATTAAGCTATTATTGATTAATTTGATCTATTTCACCTTTGTGGACACCAAGTGCTTTCCCGTAAAAACTCAGTTTACCTTGGCTACGAGGACTTTGAGAAAAAGGGTCACGAGTTTGGTGTAATCTGATCACATTTGTTGGTCCAAGGCGCTGAGACATGAACGGTATTTGGACCATATTATCTGAATCTGATATGTGGTAACGATGCCATGCCGTTGATACCAAAAATATATGTGGTTAGTGAGTTCTTACCTAAGCTCTCTTTTTGAGAGAGAGATTAAAAGTTAAAAATAAAAAAATATAGTGGTTAGGGAGTTCTTACCTAGGCTCCTTTTGAGAGAGAGATTAATAATTAAAATTAAAATTAAAGTATTCTATCATTTGACAGGTATTATGTTTTAAATTTCGGTGTATTTGATATATTTGTTTGTTATATTTTATTTGTGTTTGAATTCAAATCTAATTAAATATTGACATTATTAATGTTGGAATATATATTTGACTTGGCAATTATATCTATAATAATAATAACAAGGGTACCCTTATAATAAATGTTTCTCATTTATATGAACAGGTCTCCTTTTCTTATACTATAAATAGATAGACAGGAGATCATTATATTTCAAAGAAACAAGTATTTCCCATACGGGTGCTAGTAGAGAAATACTCTATTTCTTGACCAAATAAATCTTTGCTTCTGTTTATTCAAAAAAATAACCTTATTCTTAAGAAAATTTACGTTTCGTGTTGATTTGTTTTCGCATTTTTGATACGTAAAAATGGATGGAAGTGATATTTATAAAGCTAGTAGAAGCATAAGGCTGGGTAGTGGAAGAGCTACAAGTAGTAATGGGCGAATGGGAAGTTTAAGATCCGGAAGTAGTTCCATATGGAGGAACACTGGCATGGATGTGTTTTCAAAATCGTCTCGTGAAGAAGACGACGAAGAAGCTCTTAAATGGGCTTCTATCGAAAAACTTCCAACTTTCGATCGTTTGAGAAAAGGTTTGCTCTTTGGATCAACTGGACCTTCAAATGAAGTTGACATAGACAACCTTGCTTCCGAAGATCGAAAGCATTTACTTGACAGACTTGTCAAGAGTGCTGATGAAGATAATGAGCAGTTTTTGCTGAAACTCAGGAACCGAATCGATAGGTATTGGTTATTTAACTTCCCCGAGTTTCTTATATATTGTTTAATGGCTCAAGAATAAATAGTTATTTGTTATAAGCATATGGATTAGTGACTTACTATTTTGTCAAATTTGTTTAATATGAATCCTTGATCACAGGGTCGGGATTGATTTGCCAATAATCGAAGTCAAATACGAGCATGTGACAATCGAGGCCGATATTAATACCGGAAGCAGAGCTGTACCTAGCTTTATAAACTTCCATATTAATATATTTGAGGTAAGGAATCCAATCTTCTTTTTTATAGGTTGTCGGTCATTAAATGAACTCAACTTGTCATTTTAAATTTCGGTACCTTTTTCTTTTTCTTTGTAATTTTGTTTCTCCTTTACCCCTCTTGTGGTTGCTTTAATATATTTGTGGTTTTCAAACAAAAATTAACAGTTTCTTAAATTTCTACTGGTTATCAAAAATCATTTCATTTTAAGTGAGAATATATTTTTTTGTTCATGACCGTTAACCAATATCTTAAATACACAAGTTAGAAAAACTCTTACATCTTTTTGTTATTAATGAAACATGTATATTCATGCTTAATTTCTGTAGATGTTCTTGAGCGCATTCCGTCTACTTCCAAATTCGAAAAAACATATTGTCATCCTTGATGATATTAGCGGGATTATTAAGCCTAAAAGGTAATTAACCACATAACCATATGACTAATGAGTTAATTGCTCTATATGATTTTTAAATATATTAGATCTAATATAACTAAACATATATATATGTGTAGAATGACATTACTTTTGGGTCCTCCGAGTTCTGGAAAGACGACACTTTTGTTAGCCTTAGCGGGCATGCTCGATAAGGAACTTCAGGTAACTTACTATCTCTAGCTATATGATACCCGCGGTACGGTAACAGCTTTTTTTTGTATGGACTAATTTTAAGTCGATAAAAAATGTAAACATCAAGTGGATCAACTAGACTTGCAACTTGAGTTTGTTTGTCTCCACTTCCATGTTATGTGTTTACTCTAATTTCTTGTAAATGTTGCGTTTAATGCACGGTTCAATAATGTGTGTAAAAGCGACATTCGTTGACTTTTATATTATTATTTTCCGAATACTTTGAATTTAATTGTATTAAGTCGCTTGATCGTGATTGTTATTTTTTTTATTGTCTTTTTCTCAAATAATGTTATTGACTTTTTCAATGTTTGAAGTTTGAACAAACAAATCTTACAGATTTAAATTAATGTTATTGACTTTTTAAAATATCTTTTAAATTTTTTATTAATTATTATTTATGTGTTTAGTTGTGAATCAGATTATGTATCAAGTATGTTTTTTTTTATCACATGTTATTATTATTAAATTTTATAAAGTTACATGTAACGTTTAAATTTAAAAGTTGCAATTATAGGTAAGTATTATGTATAAATTACACTTAAGTGTTGCATGAGTAAAAATTCTGAATAAAAACATAATTGTTTTTATTTTTGTAATTGTAGAGCTCTGGGAAGGTGACATACAATGGACATGAATTACACGAGTTTATACCCGAAAGAACCTCTGCTTATATCAGTCAATACGATACTCACATCGGAGAAATGACTGTTAGAGAAACCTTGGCTTTCTCTGCACGATGCCAAGGGGTCGGGTCACGTTATGGTTAGTTTCAACTTATTTCCAAATTTGGTTGGAGATGTTCTATAGTATAACATTTTGCCGATTTTATTCCAGAGATGTTAGCGGAATTGTCAAGAAGAGAGAAAGATGCAAACATAAAACCTGATCCTGATATTGATGTCTACATGAAGGTAGAAAACGAGCTCCAAATTAGGAAATAGAAATCTGTTTTAATTATCTTCATTCTTAGTACTCCTAATGTAACATGTTATTTAATATCCTACAGGCTGCGGCAACAGGAGGTCAAGAAGCGAATGTGGTGACCGATTACACTATCAAGGTATGAACATTATATTGTTTCTAACATCTATAAAGTAACATATAGAATACTTATAAGATAAAGTGTTTCTTGTGCAGTTATTGGGGTTGGACATCTGTGCAGATACCATGGTAGGGGATCAAATGATAAGGGGAATCTCGGGTGGGCAAAAGAAGCGTGTTACAACTGGTAAAATCTCAATTTTATTGAAATATTTATCTTGTTGTAGCGTTTATACTAATTCGTAAAACATTACCTTCACAGGTGAGATGATGGTTGGACCTTCGAAAGTTCTTCTTATGGACGAGATTTCCACTGGTTTGGATAGTTCTACGACTTTCCAAATTGTGAAATCGCTTAAACAACTTACCCATATTCTGGAAGGAACTACTGTCATTTCTCTGCTCCAGCCAGCACCAGAGACATATGATTTATTTGATGACATTATTCTTTTGACCGATGGTAAAATAGTGTACCAAGGACCACGTGACAACGTGCTTGAGTTTTTTGAATTTATGGGGTTCAAATGCCCTGATAGGAAAGGCGTTGCTGATTTCTTGCAAGAAGTATGTTCAATTATATATTTTCCCTTTGATACAATTTCCCATATTTTTTCTAACAGAGTTGTAATTGACTTACAGGTAACATCGAAGAAAGATCAACATCAATACTGGATGAGAAGAAACGAGAATTACAGATTCGTGACAGCCAAGGAATTTGCAGAGTCGTTCCAATCTTTCCATGTTGGAAAGCGTCTTGGAGATGATTTAGGCATCCCCTATGACAAAAGCAAAAGCCACCCTGCTGCTCTTACCACTGAAAATTACGGATTAAACAAAAAAGAGCTCTTGAAAGCTTGTGTTAATAGAGAGATCTTGCTCTTTAAGAGAAATTCATTTGTTTACATCTTCAAGTTGACCCAAGTAAGTGTCGTGTTCACTAGAAATTATAAATGCTTGTTTTGACCTGTTTATTTAAATACTTACTTGTTTTGGTCGGTTGCAGCTATTTCTCATGGCTTTAGTGTGTATGACCGTGTTTTTGCGAACTGAGATGCATAAAGATACTTTAGAAGATGGAGGATTATATACAGGTGCTCTATTTTTTGGAGTTATAATGGTTATGTTTAACGGGATGTCTGAGATTCCAATGACGATTGCAAAGCTTCCTGTATTCTACAAGCAACGAGACTGTAAGTTTTATCCCTCATGGGCGTACGCTCTTCCATCGTGGGTCGTCAAGATCCCTGTTTCGTTTATTGAAGCTGCCCTATGGACCGTTCTAACATACTACGTTATAGGATTTGATCCTAATATCTCAAGGTTAGTTAAATTTCAAGTTTAAATATTAGAGTTGTCTCATATACGTTCCTTACCTGAATTTAAATGTTTTGCAGATTTTTCAAGCAATACTTGATACTCTTAGCTATCAACCAGGTTTCCTCTGGACTGTTTCGTTTTATTGGGGCAGCAGGTCGTAGCATGATTGTTGCAAACACCTTCGGTTCATTTGCGCTTCTCATAATATTTACACTGGGTGGCTTTATCCTGTCACGAAGTAATGGACCTTATAACTTAATTACTAGATAGAAAACGTATAACATTCAAATTCAAATTTATATTTAAATTCAATCATTTTCTCATTACAGATGATATAAAGAAGTTTTGGATATGGGGGTACTGGTCATCTCCAATGATGTACGTCATGAATGGAATTATGGTTAATGAATTTCTCGGGCACAGTTGGAATAAGGCAAGTCATGTTATGCCTTCTATCTTTAACTGCATTCTATTTTGAAGAAAACATATCTTATTTTTTCATGATAATTTTCATGTTACAGCCTTTTAACGGTACGACACTTGGGAAAACTATCATCACTTCTCGAGGGCTGTTTGCAGAAGCTTACTGGTTTTGGATTGCCATCTTGGCCTCAGTTGGATTCATAATTCTGTTCAATATCTTTTTCGGGTTGTCTCTCGAGTTTCTTAACCGTGAGTATATTTCTCTCTACATATATATTTTGGTACTGGAACGGAATTAATGATCTTATAAACATAGTTGTTATCATATAGTAACGTTTATTTTGGAACTCTGTAGCTTTTGGGCAATCCCGATCTGTATCAGTACAGGACGACAGTGACAACGGCATTGTTGAGTTATCACCTACTGGTGATGGAAACAATAAACCCAAGAAGAAAGGAATGATTCTTCCGTTCGAACCACATTCAATTTCCTTTGATGATGTCAAATACTCTGTTGATATGCCTCAGGTAACTTAAAAATTATTGCAACAGAAATTCGAACTGATGGAACGTTATAACATAATCAAAAATTAAAAAAACCATATTTCCAGAGGACTTACGATATCTTCTTTCTTTGTGCCTGTGTAGGAAATGAGAGATCAAGGAACTGATGAAGATAGATTGCTCCTACTTAAAGGCGTGAGTGGAGCTTTTCGACCTGGTGTTTTAACCGCTCTGATGGGGGTGAGTGGTGCGGGAAAAACTACTTTGATAGATGTACTAGCAGGTAGAAAAACGGGTGGATATATAGAGGGGGACATCAGGATTTCAGGGTATCCTAAGAAACAAGAAACATTTGCTCGGATTTCTGGATATTGTGAACAAAACGACATCCATTCCCCTCATGTTACGGTTTATGAATCCTTGATCTACTCAGCTTGGCTAAGGTTGGGATCAGATGTTAACGAACACACCAGAAAGGTTAGCGTTTATATCATGTCAAACATATATAGACAATAACTGCACTTATAAAATTATTTAAGAAGATAATGATTTAATGGTGATTTTTTATTTGATTTTCAGACGTTTGTCGATGAAGTTATGGAACTTGTGGAATTGAACCCTTTGAGAGACGCTCTAGTTGGATTGCCAGGTGTAAATGGATTATCAACCGAACAGAGAAAAAGGTTAACCATAGCAGTTGAGCTGGTGGCTAATCCGTCTATAATATTTATGGACGAGCCAACATCTGGGCTGGACGCTAGAGCGGCTGCAATTGTGATGAGAACAGTTAGGAACACGGTTGACACAGGAAGAACGGTTGTTTGCACCATTCATCAGCCTAGCATTGACATATTTGAAGCTTTTGACGAATTATTATTGTTGAGAAGAGGAGGACAGGAACTCTATGTAGGACCTGTGGGTCGGAATTCTTGCGAGCTGATAAAATACTTTGAGGTCAGATTTTTAAATTTAACCCACTATACTGTAAGTTGTATGCGACTAAAACCTGATTTTTATATGTGAACCAGGATATCGAAGGCGTAAGTAAGATTAAAGATGGATACAACCCTGCGACATGGATGCTGGAAATTAGTACTTCTGCTCAAGAACTAGCTTTAGGAGTGGACTTTGCTGAAATCTACCGGAAATCAGAATTATATATGTAAGCAAGCATAGGGATTTGATTTCTTGCTAGCCCAAAAGACTAACATATTACAATAATTTTCCGGGGTTTCTTTTTACTGATAAAAACAAACCTATAATTGTCCCAGGAGAAACAAAGCCCTTATTGCTGAACTGAAGGTACCACGTACTGGAACCAAAGACCTCTATTTCCCTACGCAATACTCGCAGTCTTTCATTGGCCAGTGTATTGCCTGCCTATGGAAACAACGGTTGTCCTACTGGCGGAACCCTCAGTACACTGCTGTCCGTTTTATTTTCTCCACCTTTACCGGCCTTGGATTTGGTACTATGTTTTGGAATCTTGGAAGTAAACGGTAAGCATATGAAAATGAAGGACAAGTCGATCATTGTTAAATTACATTCATACATCTCTTTTCAATGATATTGTTCTATCAAAACGAATTTCAGGAAAACTCCACAAGAACTAGGTAACTCGATGGGTGCCATGTATGCAACAACTCTCTTTCTAGGAATCCAAAACGGAACAGCGGTGCAGCCAGTCGTTGACATTGAACGCACTGTATTTTACAGAGAACGAGCTGCGGGAATGTATTCCGCTTTACCCTATGCTTGTGCTCAGGTGACTAAACGACCATATATTTCTTACGAGTTTTGAAAACTAGACATTTATGGTATCACCCCTATATAATGGATTGTGCCTAAAGAACGACAGATTATGCATTGTTTTGTGTCTAAATCACAACCTTACAGATTATGGTTATCAAAACTACTTTTTTGGTTACGGTCTCTGTTAATAATCGAGATTTTGATTTTTCTTTATAAACACAGGTTGCAGTGGAGGTACCTTACGTTTTCATTCAAACAATCGTGTACTCTGGCATAATTTACTCAATGCTTGGATTTGAGTGGACGGCTGCCAAATTTCTGTGGTACGTGTTCTTTCAGTTCAGCTGTTTACTCTACATGACACTTTACGGCATGATGACTGTCGCCATCACCCCCAACGCCAACATTGGTGCCATCGCAGCAGCTTCGTTTTATGGGTTCTTTAATCTGTTCTCTGGCTTTATCGTCCCACGAACCGTAAGTTTATTACCTTCTGTAACTTTTTCTGCTCACTAACCCTCCCTACCTAACCGAAAATAACTCCTGTTTATGTTTATATCTATATTAATACAACAGAAACTTCCCGTGTGGTGGCGCTGGTACTACTGGGGTAATCCGTTAGCGTGGACACTCTATGGCATTATTGCGTCGCAGTTTGGCGACTATGATGATGTGCTTGAGACCGGTGAGACCCTGAAGGGGTACCTTGAACGATTCTACGGTTTCAAACATAGTTTTCTTGGTGCTGTCGCGGGAGTGCACGTTGGATTAGTTCTTGGTTTTATGTTAATATTTGCTTACTGCATTAGTGCCTTCAATTTCCAGAAGAGATGATCGAAGGGCAAATATATATGTTTTCAAACATTGTGTTAAAATTTCCACTATTTGTGTACTTGAATTTAATTTTATGTTTCATCATTTTATAGGTTTGTAAACATACATTCACTTAGTTGTAATTTATGTAGTAACACTTAATATTACCTTATATATTAACGTTTTCAAATATATGAAACATGTAATCCATGTTTTGTGTTTATATGTCGCGTTATAAGAATTAAACAGATAATAAATTCGTGAAGAATTATACAAGAAAATTAGTGAGAGTGTAAAAATTCAATACTAAACATACAACAATGTAATTAACTCTAGACAGCCTAAGGCGTAACTATTTCTTTAGTGACTATTCTTATAAAATAATTTATAACATCTCTTTATAAAACATTTATAAAATCTCGTTCCACTTTTCTCTTATACTCTTGTAAAATTCGGTTTACATTTCACAAGACACTTTACAAAACCCTTTTTGATCTCTTGCTCGAGTTTTAAAAAACTGATAACTCACCTCGATTTAGCTTAAACTCCAAGCTCTTTCTCTGAAGCAGAACTCAAACGCAATCATGTTAATCGTAACATTTATTAACACTATGTTACAATCTCGTCCGAACTCAACCCAAAAGATTACAGATTACGACTAATTCGAATCTTATACTGAATTAGTGACACCAATAGTATAGCTATAACAATACATTAGCGACAATTATAAAACAACACGAAAATATTAATCCCATACCACAAGCTGCCGACTGACTAAAACCAGCATCTTATTTACAACTTTGCCATCTTCTTCTTCTCCACATACAACCCCGGGTTGAAGGTTTTTATAACATCACAAAACTCAACAAAACCACCATGTTAAGCTATTAAAGACTAAGAAATCGATTATTAACGTAAAGAAACAAGTTATACCTCGATTATGAAATGGATTTTCGATTCGCCCCGAACAGAACTCGATTATTTCACGTTCCGCTTATATCAACTTGTTCTCGACACTCTCATGAGCGCTATGGTGCTTTCCGTTTTGAACACGGCTCAAAACGGATATCGAACCGCATCGATAATATACACCGCCTTACGTTTCGTTTTTTTCTTTCTTTCTTGCTCTGCCTTCATGAAAACACACACAACACTCTTGCAACTAATTTGTTTTCAAGTCGATAGGGATATATGAATTAATTACACCGTTGCTCCATGTGGTTGTACCAATTTAACTATTTTGAGGCTTTTCTAAAAATAATTATACCAAACGTTTCCAACATTGTAATTCTACAACACAGATGGTCCTGAACATTTTCATTTTATAACACCGGTGGTCCATGAGCAAATTTATATGACCAAAATACACTTATCTATAATATTTTTTATTTATAATTATTTACATTTATTTATTATATTTTTTTAATCATTTTTGGTTTTTTTTTCTTTTACCTACCCACTACCAAATGACCCATACCATCATTTTGATTTTTGAAAGAACAACACCTGCTTGTTTCATAATCAATTTCACCATTACAAAATACACAATCATACTTGGGTTTCCTTTCGATTCAACACCTGCCAACGTAAACCATACACCACAAACCACGTTAGGCAGCACCTCCAGCTACCACGAACAACCTCCAACGCGGCACCTCCGACCACCACGAACCACCTCGAAACAAAATAACGCAACACATCCGGTTTTCCAATCTCCTAACCAGATATAAACACAATCTTTTCTCTTAAACGGATCTAACGAGTTGGGTTTTCAAACCCCAAATCGGAAAATAGATCTGGAAAAAAACACCCAATCGACGATGTTTATATAAGGCAAACAGATATGAATCGAAACCCAAATACAATTCGAAATACAAAATCAAAATCGAAACACAAGAAGAAGATGTTATTGAGGTGTTCACAGGTGAAGATGATCGGTTCATTTGCAGAGAGAGAAATTGAATACGAGTGAAGATGATTGGTTTCATATGGATTTACAGAGAATTGGATATTGGATTACGGTAGCTACATACGAGTGAAGAAGACATTGTCCAAGGTTCTTGGATATATGTTTAAAGAAATTAAAAATAAATTCAAATGTTAAAGATAGTTAAAGAAAATAAAGATAAACAGAAAAGTAATTAAAAAGGTAAAAAAGAAATATAAGAAAGGGTATTTTAGTCATTTAATATAAAAAGGATCATCAACGTAAAAAATTTACGGGGACGTGTGTTATAATTATTTAAAAAAAAAGTCTCAAACTAGTTAAACTGGTACAACCACCGAGACCAACATCGTAATTTACTCATGAATTATTTTCCAATTTTTTATAATTAACCCTTGACTTTGGATCATTTGTATGTTTGGTCCCTCGACTAATATTTATTACAAATTTAGACATTTTCTCAAATTTAGGTCGTTTTAGTATTCACACGACACCTCAACCTGACTACTAATGCGAACAAGTAATTTGATCAATAAAAATAAACCCTAACAAGTTTTTCTTTTGTGATGCTCAAAATCGAACATCAAATATTTGTAGGAATAGGATTTTGGCTGAGCCGGCCAAACCGGCTATGCGCCGAATTTGAAAAACCGATTAAATTTGTACCCTGACTTCTTTATCAAGTTGTATTTGTTCCTAGATATAATTCCTCGTTTTTATCTTTTTGTTTAAAACCGAAAATCATAATTAAATAAATACAAATATTCGCTTAATTTTAACGAATAATTATTGAACCTGTATAAATAAATAACCACATAATCACTCTTATAGATTAATTACATGTAATAATTACACAATATAATTAAGATAAATAATAAGTCTGTATAATGCATTATATAGTTAGCGCAATGGGCTTACGCCTCTTAGAGTGTGGTTTTTACCGGTGTAATATAGAAATCAAGAAACCAAAAATATTAAGTATATGATATATAACTCAACCACATTTATATAAAAGGGTTTTTCTAACGTGTGCCTAGGGACACATGTTAACAACCATTTTTTAATATTAAAAGTACAATCAAAAGTATCAAATGGTACTTTTGATTGTACTTTTAATATTAAAAAATGGTGTTAACATGTGCCCGTAAGGCACACGTTAGAAAAACCCTATATAAAATCACACAGAATTATAAGTGATTCTATGGTAGATGTATAATTTCAAACATAGTAAGATAACAACATATAATTATAACTTTAAATATAAATTTAAAAATATAACAACGTTATAGGATTATAATATAGACTTGAAAAAAAAATTTAGACTACCATTTTGTTTTTATTGTAGGATTATAATTTTTCACTTCAGATATTAATGATTTTTAAGATGATTGACGTTTACATAAAATTAGATGGAAGTGAATTTTAAGAGTTTTAATTTCTTTTTCTCATCTATTTAATGATCTCGATCAAACTATCTTTAATCTTTAATATATAATAAAAAATGGGTCTTAATGTCACATGGCGAAATAAGACCCCTTGTATAGGTTAGCTTTTTTTAATTTCAGCCGTTAGATGATATTGATGATGTCAGCAGATATAATTTTTATTTTATACCCTGTTAAAATATATAATTGCATTCTCTATTTCATTCCATCTTCATTTAAATAAAAAAACAAACGTCTATTCTCTCATTTTGTTAATCTTATTTACTTATATAACCGTTTAATTTCGACTATAATTTACCTTATAGTTATTCTAAAATCTTCTAATTCAAAATATTTAAACACGTGAATAAACGTAAAGCTATATCTTTTGCACTTTTACATCTTGTCATGGTGTTATTTGTCCAACCAGCCTTGAACTTTCAACTCGATTGGGTGTTTACTCATATATTTAATCATTAAAATCTTCTATTACATTTTACTCATTTTTCATTAAATTTAGAATTGATTGTTAATTTTCCTCATATCTATTAAATATTTAAATGAGATTTCTTGTAACTTTCACTCTTCTCCTGGTGTTATATGTCTCCAAAAACCCCATATGGATTTTGTATTCAGTGCATCATATATTTTTTTTAACGTGTACATAAACATAAGGTTTAAGATTTTATTTTTATTTATATTTATCCACGTTATCGCGGGACAATAATCTGGTTATTATATAAAACGAATTTTGTTTTTCTTTTGTCCGTTATCTTCTATATTTATACAAATAATTTTCATTCCCTTTATCATTATCTACCTTTAACTTTTTCTGTTTGTTTTTTGCACCCACTAGCTATATAAAAGCAATAAAAAACTGAGGTATTCTTCATTATTGTTCTTTTTCTTGGCTGTATTGTATATGTTTCGCTTTTTCATTATATTCATTCACCTTCAATAATTAATTTAGATTTTTTTTCTCTTTCTCTTCTTAGAAAGATAAGTGTTACTTGGCCTATTCGACAAACAAAAATTCCTAGGAGAGACTTGAACCGGAGACCTCTCCCTTATTAGAAAAACTCCTTACTAGAAACCCCAGATGACAATAATTAATTTAGTTTATTGTTTATTTTCTTTATTTTTTTGCATGGCAATGTGATTTATGCAAATTATGAAATTGGATTTGTAACAATTATCATATACTCTGTCCGTCCCAAAAAGAGTGTTTGTAAACAAAAAATAAGATAGATGCTGTTAATGAAGTGTTTTTTCATTAGATTACCTATTATGTCTCTGCATTAAAGACGTCGGTTACTTTTAGAGTTTAAAAAATTGAAAATATTTAACAGAAAAATAGGAAGTTACTACATTTTAACCATTTATAATTAGAAACAATACAATAGTTTTGAGACAAATACAAATAAAAAGGTGGACACTTTTTTTGGGACGGAGTGAGTAAATTTTATATGTGACTCAATCCCCATCTCTAAGTTCTTATCCATTATTGTTAGAGTTTTATTTTGTATTCGTAACTTGAATGAATAGCACAAAAATAAACAACGGTTTCTATCATTTTTCATGTTATGGGATTTGGTCCCGTATTTACCTTTCTTCAACTCTAATAGACGTGGGATCAGCAGCCAGCTTGAATATGTTCCAAACCTTAAAAAAAAAACCGGATTCGAACTTCATCGGGTCACTATTTCGCCTATAACTCCTACGTTTGGAGTTAGATGATGAGGTAATCGTCATTGACTTCATAATCAAATTCAGAAGGAAAGTATATCGGAATCGCAACTAAAGACCAACGGTCGCGCCTTTACGCTTCGTAACAAGCCTTGGTTCATATTCTGGAAAAAGCGGCTCAGTATTTTGCTTATAATATTTAAACCACTTAGAGTTAGCTGACGCCTTTAGCGAATGTGAATTCGTAACTAAATCAAAGAAAATACAACCGGTATAGTGTATAACGCAACTTCAAAACATCGTCATGCATCGGTGTAAACAATAACTTATTTACTTTCATGGTCTTTATCAACAACTATCTTATTTTATCCTTAGATGTATTTTTATATGATTATTATAGGTTTTTACTTTTTAAGTTTTCCTTTCAATTGTCTATTTTATAAAGTGTTATTATAACTTTAATTCATTATTAAAACTTAATAAAATATAAATGTAAAAACTTGAGTTTTAGACAAACCTAAAATTGGAAGCCAAAACGTTAAAACTGAGAAAATCCATTGGGCCATGACGATTTGGGGTTTGTTCTGTCTCAAGTAATTGATAAATCAATCGAGCTTTTCCCAAAATTTACGTAGGTGGTGTTTGATTTTGACTTAAAAGACTTAAATTTGGAATTTACTTAATGCAATAAGTCATGAGATACATGTTTGTTTTGAGTTTAAATCTGGACAACAAGACTTAATAAAGAAAATCATAAGTGTATAGTCTCCTATTAAGTCATTGATTTTTCCAGTTTTATTTTATAAAATATTAATTGATATTTAACTATAATTGTTTTTAATTATTTAGTAGTTAGTTGTTAAATTTTAATATCAAATTATTATTTTTCTAAAATTATAAAAAATATTTTATACCCATTTTATTAGTTATATCATAACGTAAAATTTGAATCTCACGCATTTACTAGTAGTGTGATAAATAATTTGATATAGACTTTTGTAAATAAGGTTTTATTTAATTTTTCTTTGTATTATTATCAGTTTTTGTTCAATGTTTGAGATTTAAGCATGTTATTTGTATTATTAATTTTAAATCCTTATATGATTAATAATATTTTTAAAACACTAAATTATATGTTATCATATTATTAACTTAGAAATTTAATTTTAAAGGTTTATAAAAATAAATATATTTTATGCGATATAAAATGTAATAATAAAAGTTATTGCCTTGTTATTATGATAAAGTTTATTTATTTAGAACATAAAAACAAACACTAATAATTTTTATTTTACACATATTATTTATCTAAATAGATATTATATCCATACTTGAGTTTATTAAATTTAAAAAAAAAAACATACCTGTAAATTCTTTGTTAATTATAGTTATAATAGTTTTCTCGTATTTTAAAATTTGTATCTATGACAAAACTAGTGACATTTATATTTTTCCTATTAAAAAGGAAGCTTAAAAGTCATTCGATAAATTTTGTTTTTCACTTATTGCATTAACAACGACATCAAATATATATAATTTATTAACTGAAATCGTTCCATGAACAGTGTTAGCGCCTTTTTTATATAAATATCCGATAAAATAATATAAGACAGATGTGAGACCACACCTTCATGGTACGTAGCGGACGGGTGTTCGGCGCCTTTATTATCCTATCCCTTTTTTATTTAAGTTAATTTGCTGAAACCCCCTGCACCTTATATAAATATACTAAATAGCATCTCTTAAATAAGACTATACTAAATAGCATCCTTTAATTAAAACTATTTTTATATATTTTTTTACAAACTTTTACATAATATAAATCCAAAATTTACTAACTTTTATCTTTTATCTATTACACACATTTTATATATTTTAATTGTTAAAGTTTTTTTTTTTTCCTAATTCAATTTTTATTATACGATTATTATTGTTAGTTTTATCACGATTCATGTTTTAACACTTTATATATTCTTAAATTATTTTTTTTAATCTACGTTTTTAATATCTACCGCAACGCGCGGACATAAAATTCTCGTTTCCTATAATTCACTACCGATCTAGCTTATAAATTAATTGTTAAAATCGAGAAACTAAAATTACAAAAAACTAAACTATAATATAACTCAACTAAAAGATAGAAAAACAAAACATGGAATATATTTTTCTATACACATGGCTAATATTTTATTCGATCACTTAAATAATGCCTTTAGATAAAACCAAAGAAGTATAATAAAAGCATTTCATATCAATTCTATAAAAATGAGCAAAAAATGCACCTAACAAACCAGCTCTTACTGAAAAACATTTGGTTATCTAATAATTGTTGAAGCTCAGGAAACATGTTTTAGTGATTCAACAAAGTAAAATTGTTTTCATAATGTATTGAGTTATGTAATACTTTATGTAATATTTTCTATATAAATTGCTCAGCTTCATATTGATGGAAATTGTTTGGTATCCTCTAATGTTATAATCAAACATAAAACCTGATAGTAGATAATTAATTTCATATAATTTGTTGATAATTTTAGTATAGTTGTGATTTATCGATATCAATGATATTAAATTAATCTATATTATGAGTCAAATGTTGCATAATATATACTTATATAAGTTTGTTTGATTTTTAGAACATGATGAATGACTAAAAGTGTAACCATTCACCAAATAGTGTGTCTATTTACCAAATTAAGGTTGTGAGATTATATCAAGTTTAACCATTTATTAAAAGTTGTGACAAAATATTTTATTGAAAAAGTGAAACAACACGATTTAAAAAGTTTCTGAACATATTGTGACCCAATTTATAACATGATTAAGATCGATATACTAAAACTACATATGAACAAGAAACTCTGTCAAAAGCGGTGTAACATATAGTTGTTGCTTATTTGTTGTTGTATTAATTAGCCAACTCTTTTTAACAGGTTTTCTTTCATTATTTACCGTGAAGTCACAAAGACAAAAGATAATGTTCGATCGAAAAATATATGCAGAAGACAAATATTTAATTGAAAATCACACATGAAGACGAGGGTTTGTTGTCTCTTAGGAATTGGAAAGTTTTCTTAATCCATATTATTTTATTTTTGAAAAAGTCACTACACAATTGTTATTATAATCTAGATGATGAACATGAACTAAGACCAATTTAGTTATTGTTTTTTTTTTTCTTTTCTTTAGTTTTTCTAACTTTTTTCGATTCTAATGGTTTTTAAGTTCTTCAAAATATCTCGATGATCTGATTAGTTGAAGAAAAGTAAGCTAATTCCTAAGAAAGATTTCATCGTAAACCTAATATACAATTAACACAAAACTCGTGGAAACCGATCCATGTCGTGAACTTAATGTACAATGGCATAAAATTACTAGAAACCGATGGTAAATTGATCGAACTTGGTCGTGAGTTTAGTTAACTCACTGTTCGAGTATATTCGTCATTGATAGTAGTTTGTACTTCATATAGAACATGTCATAAAGTTTAGAATATATTTAGATCGAGTTGTAAAGTGTTGCACAACAGTTGTAAAGTGTTGCACAACAGTTATGAAGTGTTGTGCTATGCAACACTTGTTAAAGTGTTGTGTTTGCGTAACAGTTTAGGGTTTTATGGTTGCCTATAAATACCCTAACTTCAGGTCATAAATGCAGCCGTCACATCAGAGAGAATCAAGTGTTGCGCTACCTTGTATACATAGTTGCGTGACAGTTGTTCGTGAGGGTTAAAGTCTTGTAATCGATTGTATTGATGTTATTTCGTATTGGAAGCATTATGTAAGTTTAATAATATAAATCATTTGGTTATAATCGTGTTCTTCATCATACATATTCACTTGTTTGTTATTCCGCGACTTATAAGTGATTCGGGTCCAAATCGGGGTCCTACGAAGGCGACCAACAAGTGGTATCAGAGCCTCTATACATCTTATAGAGGTTTTTAGATCCATTTGGTGAAGATTTTCGGTTTTGAACTGTAGATCTAGGATTTGATTACACACACACATATATACATATATATATATATATATATATATATATATATATATATATATATATATATATATATATATATATATATATATATATATATATATATATATATATATATATATATATATATATATATATATAGGGACTGATTAATAAACAGTAATAAGCCCATAATGCGAGAACTCTTTTTTCTGCGAGAACTGCGAGAACTATTGAAAAAGTGTCAATTAACATGCAATTATGTCTATTGACATGTAAAAACTTATAAATGTTAAAAATCTAGTAAAAATATATAACTAAAAAATTAAAATAATTGTCTGAATTTACTCGTATTTAGAATTGTTCACATGTGAACGGTTTTTTTTCAAAAAATGACTGTTTATATATGAACGAAATGTTTTTACGATATTTTACATATTTGTTTTTTAATTTTTTTGCGTTTATATATACTAGATTGTTAATCTCCATAAGATTTTACATGTGAACGAACAAAATAAAACGTGATTTAACACTTTTTGTGAGAGTTCTCGCAGTTCTCGCAAATATAAGAGTTGTCGTATGAACCATTCACTATATATATATATATATATATATATATATATATATGTGTGACAACCGCAAATTTCGAGGTACTAATTCCGAGTTTAACTTTCTTTAATTATCGTTATTTCATTTTGACCCGAGTTATTATTTCGATATTTCGATTTATTACATTTGCGTTTGTGTCGGATCGCGTTTATAACCTTTGTTTTATGTCATTTGTGACTAAAACGTTTATTTAATTAAGTGCCTAGCAATATTAAGTATTCTCGTAGGTTAATTTTGGTATTTTAAAGCCTTCGTCTTTTCGAGAAAAATTAACGTTTAAAATATTACAAATTTTTCCCTCAAAATAAAAATCTATTACAAGGTTAGTCCTTTAACGAAATATGACGGAAACCATTACAAATTCAGTCCTTTCTAACGGACCACTAACTGGGCAAGGGAAAAAGGCCAGGACGGCGCACATGAGGTGTGTGCTGCGTCCTGGCACCTGCAGATTCACAAAATTACAAAAACGTTTTTGTTGCTTTTCTTGAGATTCCAAACCACATGCTAGCATGTGAAACCTGCCCAAATCTTTCCCCAAATGATATAGGATGAGTGAAATGTGGATCATTGACCATATTTCACCATCTCTCATTCCTAAACTTAACCTTAAACAACTTTTAATCACTTTCTTCACTTTTTGTATCTTTCTTCACACACATTTCTCTCTAGTTTTTTTTTTATCATTTCCAGAAACTTTGAGAGATCAAAACCCCATTCAAAGGTGGTAAATGTGTTAAGAAAGATCATTGGAAGACATACAAGTGATCATACAACTTTCGGTAAGCTTTTCCTTCGAAAATTCCATCTTTTCTTCCATTAACTTTCTCCCTATGACTCTAAGAGTTTACTAACTAAACTCTTATGTTTTGCAAGGAGTTTATTTCTCAAGGGTTCATCTTCAATCCATCTTGGAGTTTGAAGACTTCTAACCTTGGAAAATCCGGTAAGAAAAGCTTCATAACAAACTTTCCCTTTTACTACTTTCTTCTAAAATCTATTCTAACATCTTGGTTCTTTTCTTATTTGGAGCTCTTTCCTCCATATAACTCTTTGGAAACTTCCGGTTCACTTTGGAGTTTGTAGAGTTTCCCAAACTTGAGAAAACGGTAAGAAAATCTCCTTAGACACCTCTTCTACTTTCACTTTTTAAAACTCATAATCTAACCTATCTTTTCTCCTTTTTGAGATTTTCCCTTCATACCACTCTTGGAAGAATTCCGGCGGAAAGTCCCTAGTTTATTACTCCCGTTTCAAGACTCTCTCGGTAAACTTCCATATTCTCCATCTTTACGTTTTTTCCGTTTAATTATTCATCTTACCACCTAAAACTACTTTAAAACTTGATAACATGACTAAATGACTAAAATAAATAATTATCTAAAGATGACACTTAAAACTTAATAAAATGCCTTATTAATAAGTTACTAGAACATTTTAACCGAAAATGTTATATAAACCATAAAACCGGATAATCACATAAGAATATTAGTAAATTTCTTTCCGAAAATGTTCCAACACTTTTATTACATGTAGTGGACTAAAATCTAAGTATCTTTATACATAATATGTATTATATGTAAACTTAACATAATATAATTAGAATTGGTAAAATCTTGTAAATAAGCAAATATATATATATATATATATGTATATAATATATAAGTTTAACTATAAGTTATTTGACTAAATAACATCACTTAATAATCTGTAAATATTCACCTAAGACGTTAACTAACCTACCGGATCGAAAACAACGAAAACGAAAATGCTGAAAACTAGGAAAGCAGCACTGTGCGCCGTCCCAACCACAGGAACGACGCAGTGAGCTGCAATCCCAGCCAGGACGACGCACAGTGTGGTTGTGCGCAGTCTTGGCAGCTGTTTTGTCGTTTTCGCGTATTTTCGACGTTTTCTAAGCATACGTAACCCTAATCTAGTATACGTAAAGTATTATAAACTGTTAAATATGTGTTTTGGACTCAAAACATAAACGCAATCTCAAACTATATATTAGTTACCTTTATAAACATTAAAACGTCTTATTATCGTCTAAACGTTTATTTCTCCGAAAACGATTAAATCTTCGATTTTCAAACTTAAACTTTTATATAACTTTTACAAACTGATTTCTAATAATATTTTACTTAAGGTTGACTTTGACTTCGGTTGACTTTGACTTTGGTTGACTTTGACTGAATCTAATACTCCTTTCAACGATATTCCTGGTAGTCACTTTAGGCTCGGATATCATTCCTATCTAATCATTTTTATAAACTTAACTCATCGATGTCATTATCGACTCAAAATATTAAATACTTTTTATTCGTCACCTCGCTACGACTTATCGCCGGTGGATTCGACGACTTTAATTCTAAATATTCATTATTCGCCTAAACTCTACTAAATTCTAATATTTAATATAACGTTAATAATATACGAGGCTAAACCTATTACATTAGAGATACTTAGACCTTTTATGTCTTATGCTAGGGCACTTAGGCGGTGGTTCTGATACCGCATATCTTTGAGTTCCGACACTCTTACGCTTTATTTACGCTTTTACGCTACCTGTGAGTTATTCGATGCCCTTTTATCGCTTTTATAAATTTTACTTCGGGCATGATTAGCGTAACTTAATTTTATATATCTTGTTTATGCAAATTAGATTATGATGCCTTAGTATTATCGTGTTGCCTTACTTACTTATACGGCCTTGGTGGTAGTATAAGGCCCCATATACACACTTGTCAACTCTTATTGAGCCTACGGATATGTATATAGATATATTTGTGTTTAACAAACCCTCATCGCCGTATTGGGATTTTGTCGGTGTGCGGTCCTTGCTGTCTGATGTTATTACCGTATTATTTCTTTGACTAAACTTAGCTTAACACACTAAGGGGGTTGTTGCCTTTTATGTTTAGGTTCAAGTGTACTATTCTAGGCTAAGGAATGTTCATATTGCTATTTGCTATTTTAAATCAAGATATATGTTTATTACTAATGATTTTACTAAACCTTTCTATTTTCGGGTCAAAAGCTTTATTACTTATGTTTTATTACCTTTACGAATAATTCACCAACAATGTGTTGACGTCGTTTTTAACGCTATTTCAGGGATTTGAGGTTACTTCTTGATGACTATTATATGACTACGTGGATCTTGCTTGGGAACTTGTTTTGCTATGATTAGTTCTATTAGGATCCGTATGTCGATTATGTATTGTTTTATTTTCCCGAACCTATGTACTTTGTAACATTTGTAACTCGATAACTTATATTTAAATTCGATGTTACCCTTTTGTTATTTAATTTGTTGTAACCTTATGACTCTGAATATATTAATACTGTACATCTCCGGCTTCCGCCTCAGTGGGGTGTTACAATATATATATATATATATATATATATATATATATATATATATATATATATATATATATATATATATATATATATATATATATATATATATATATATTTATATTTATTTATTTCAGGTGGTAAACGGGTTATCCATAGATGAAAAACCGTCATCCATATCCGATCCACTAAAAATTTATAACATAGATTTCCATATTCATTTATCCATATCCATATCCACCCCAGATAGATTAGATCAGATGAATATCTAATTGATTGGATGTCAACTTGATTGGATGTCAACTGTCATCCCTACTTATATATGTTACATGTCTACAAGAAGATCCACTTGTTATCTTGAGTTATTATGACTATCCTAAGTTTATGTTAAGTGTTAATTGTTAACAACATATGAACTGATGCACTTTTAATAAACTAAGAATGTTATACACTAGACCATTAAAGTTGGATGAGATGAAGAGAATAAAAAAATGCAAATTCATGTAATAATTGGTTATTCGGATGAAAAGATTCCATGAGCGTGGCAACATATTCTAAAGAGTTAAATGGTGTGTGGGTAATATAAAATTATTTTATTTATGTAGAGCCAAACATGCATGCAATTTGCTAATTGTCGAACATTAGAAATCATTTTACTTTATAAAAAGAAAGACCCTTTTGTGTTCTTGATTGATTCTTGCTCTTCTCAGGGTTTTCTTTATGTGTGTTGATCAGTTTCAATGGATGGAAGCGGCGCACATAAAGCTAGTAGCAGTATAAGATTCGGTAGTTTAAGAGCTCAAAGTAGTAATATATGGAGGAACACCGGCATGGATATATTTTCAAGATCTTCTCGTGAAGAAGATGACGAAGAAGCTCTCAAATGGGCTTCACTTGAAAAGCTTCCAACTTTCGACCGGTTGAAGAAAGGTTTGCTATTTGGATCTACCGGACCTTCACATGAAGTTGATGTAGATTCTCTTGGCTTTGAAGATCGAAAGATATTACTTGATAGACTTGTAAATACTGTTGACGAAGATAATGAGTTCTTGTTGAAGCTAAGGAACAGAATTGACAGGTACGGCAAATAATCACAATTATGTGACCTTGGTCTTTGCATATTTTCCGGGCATCTTATTGTTTCATATATAAAAAAGGCCAGTTAAGCCATGTATTTGCTCTCAATTGGGATTATTGGTTAATCTGAAATGTTTAATTACAGGGTCGGGATTGATTTGCCAACAATCGAAGTGAAATTTGAGCATTTGACTGTGGAGGCAGATGTGAATACTGGAAGCCGAGCATTACCTAGTTTTATAAACTTCCATATTGAAATATTTGAGGTCAAGAATCCAATATATACATAAACTATTCTTCATTATATTTTTCCGCCGTAAATTATATAAAGGATGAAGTTTTGTTTCTATTTTTAACCATGTTTTTTTTTACATTAGATGTTCTTGAGCCTATTCCGTCTAGTTCCAAATACAAAAAAGCATATTACCATCCTTGACGATATTAGTGGGATCATTAAGCCCAGCAGGTGAGCGGAAAGAGTATGAACCACCCCTCTATCATAACTCTATTATGATCTAATGATTATTTAATAAAACATGATCGTAGAATGACATTACTTTTGGGCCCCCCAAGTTCTGGGAAGACGACATTGCTGTTAGCCTTGGCTGCTAAACTCGATAAGAAACTTAAGGTTAATTTTCGATCCAAGCAACTTCATCTAAAAATTTGAAAATTTCATTTTGTTAAAACTGTATAAGTTAGTGTCGTTTGTATAACATATTTGAATATTTATTTTGTAGAGCTCTGGAAGGGTGACATACAATGGGCATGATCTGGATGAGTTTGTACCGGAAAGAACCTCTGCTTATATAAGTCAAAACGATGTTCATATTGGAGAAATGACTGTTAGAGAAACCTTGGCTTTCTCTGCACGGTGCCAAGGGGTCGGATCACGTTATGGTTAGATTCTAATTATTCAGTCGTAAATTCTCTAATTCGTTTGCAGTTTTGTATGATATTATAGCATTTTTTAAAATGAATTTCAGAGATGTTAGCCGAGTTATCACGAAGAGAGAGAAATGCAAATATTAAGCCCGACCCGGATGTTGATATATTCATGAAGGTACAAAATAAGTTCCAAATCAGCCTTTAGTTTCTCTTTTCTTATATTAATCTGAATTTGATACTCGTTTATTTAATTATTATTAAGGCTGCAGCATCAGAAGGTCAAGAAGCAAATGTGGTGACAGATTATACTCTCAAGGTAATAAGCTTTAAACCGTTTTAATGTGAATAGAATTTAACTAATTATTTATAAAAATCTATTATAATTTCTTTCTTGTGCAGTTGTTGGGATTGGACATTTGTGCAGATACCATGGTAGGGGATCAAATGGTAAGAGGGATCTCTGGTGGCCAAAAGAAGCGTGTTACGACAGGTAAAATCTCATTCGTTTTCAGATATAGAAGCTATTACGGTAATCAGAATTGATTAATTTACATTAACTTGATACATCCAAATATATACAACACAACATGGGCTCAATACTATCTAATACATTGGCTATCAAGACTATGGGACTCTAATATGCCCCCGCGGATTGAGAGGGAGTAAGACGAACACTCAAGTTGTGCCAAAAATTAGTGAACAAAGGAGATGGTAGACCTTTGGTGAAGATGTCTGCATACTATAACGAGATGGAACATGAAGAAACGAACACTGCATGCGGCAACCTTATCCCGAACAAAGTGAATATCAATCTCAACATGTTTAGTGCGCTGGTGCTGAACAGGATTCGATGACATATAAACGACACTAACATTATCACAAAAAACAATGGTGGCAGTCTACAGTGGATTATGAAGCTCACGAAGAAGATTGCGGAGCCAGGAGGTCTCAGCAACAGCATTAGCAACACCACGATACTCGACTTCGGCACTGGAACGAGACACTGTATGTTGTCGCTTGGATGAGCACGTCAATAAATTAGAGCCCAGGAAAACACAATAACCGGACGTGGAGCGTCGAGAGTCCGGACAGCCCCCCAATCGGCATCAGAATAAGCAGTAAGCTGAGTAGTCGGAGAGGAGTATAACTGCAAGCCTAAGTCTGTAGTACCACAGACATAACGAAGAATGCGCTTGAGAGCCTGGAGATGGGGCTCTCGAGGATCATGCATGAATAAACATATCTGTTGAACTGCATAAGTCAAGTCTGGACGAGTAAAAGTGAGATACTGTAATGCCCCCGCAAGACTACGGTAGGAACTCGGATCAGAGACAGGAGGTCCGTTGAGGCCGAGTTTAGAATCAACATCAACATGGGTCTTGCACGGGTTGCAGTTAAACATGTTCGCACGCTCCAATATATCACAGGCATACTTATGTTGCGAGAGAAACATACCTGTAGTAGAGCGCGCAGCAGAGATACCTAAGAAATAACTCAATGATCCCAAGTCTGTCACGGAGAACTCACTATGTAAGGCCCGAATAATACGCCGCAGAAAAGCTGAGGCAGAAGCAGTCAATATGATATCATCTACATATAAAAGTAAATAAGCAATGTCGGACCCGCGTCCAAAGATGAACAGAGAGGGATCCGTGCGACTATGAGTGAAACCGAGCTGAGTAACATAAGCAGCAAACCGCTGAAACCATGCCCGTGGATCCTGTTTCAGACCATATAAAGACCTCTGCAAGCGACACACATGGCCGGGACGAGAAGTATCAACGAACCCCGGTGGTTGATGCATGTAAACTGTCTCGTCAAGATGCCCATGCAAAAAGACATTCTTGACGTCAAGCTGATGTATGGGCCATGATCGTGATAGAGCAACACTGAGCACCGTACGAATTGTGCCCGGTTTAACAACTGGGCTAAAAGTTTCATCACAGTCGATACCCTGTTGCTGGCTACGACCATTCGCGACCAGGCGTGCCTTGTATCGACTAAGTGTACCATATGCATTAAACTTATGTCGAAACAGCCACATGGATTTAATCATATTCGCACCTGCAGGTCGAGGTACAAGTATCAAAGTATTGTTTTTAATTAACGCATTATACTCATCTACCATAGATTTATGCCAAAGGGAATTTTTAAGGGCCTCAACATGAGAACGGGGAATGCGAGCTGGGGTGGTGACATGAAGATTAAGGCGATTTATGGGTTTGAGATTGCCACTTTTGAAGCGGGTGAGCATGGGATGGGGTTGGGGAGTTGGAGCTGGAGGAATAGAGGGTGGAGTGAGGTCGGCAAAGGGAACGGGAGAAATGGAAGCGGGTGAGGGTGAAGATGTATCGGAGCTGGTAGGAGCAGCGGAAGAGGGAGTGGGGGATTGGGTGAAGGGCTCGGGTTGGGCCAGTGACTGTGGGGCAGGTGGATTAAGGGGAGGAGGAGAGGGACTCGGTTCAATAAACGCATCATCGAGGAATAGATAGTTGGGTGGGGGAGTGGGGGATTTATTTTGGGTGAAAGGGAACGTATTTTCATCAAAGACAACATGACGAGAGATTCTTTGTCATTAAGTCAAGACAACGGTAACCGCGGTGACTAGTAGGGTAGCCAAGAAAGACACAAGGAGTGGAGGGGGGGTTTAAGTTTGTGTGTCGGGTGTAAGTGAGGGTAACAAAGACAACCAAAGGTGCGAAGTTCATTGTAGGTGGGGGCTTGAAAAGGAAGAGTACGAATTAAATTATTGATGGTGCAAATCATTCTTTCGGATTTTCCGTTTTGTTGTGACGTTTTGGGACACGAAAAACGAAATTTAATGCCATTGGTATAAAAACGATGGTGCATTTCACTATTGTGTAACTCACCCCTTTGATCCCATTGAAATGATATGATTTTGAAATCTATTATATCAAAAACTGACTCAACGGCAGACAAAGATGAATAAAATGGAAGTTTGACATGTTTGCCATCTTGACAAGCATTACATAATGTGTTTGAGATGCTTTTATTGAAAGAAATTAAACCAAGCGAACTTAGAGATCGTAACACATCTTCTCTTGGATGTCCAAGTCAGCGATGCCATGTGTCTTGACTGAATGACAAAAATGCAAAAGGTGACTTTCAGGTAGGTGGTAGGGTAGAGGTCACCAGGGCTGTCACATCGAAGGAGGATGGTTTGAGTTTGAGGTTCCTTCACAGAAAAACCGCGTTTGTCAAATTCGATAGAGCAATCATTATCATTGGTTATTTTACCACGGAAATAAGATTTTTAATGATTTTAGGCGTGACAAGAACATTATTAAGATGTAAAGGTTGTTTGTTTGTTGGCAAAATACTATGACCGGTGTTGGTGACGGGTATTGATGAACTGTCACCAACATGAATAGATGGTATAATACGTTTATTAAATACAATACAAAGATTACATGCGTCTGCCGTTAAATGCGAAGTGGCTCCAGTGTCAATGTACCATTCACCGTTATCCTTGAAAGTCATGTTGGCAAATGCTTGTGGAAGCGTAGTAGCACTGTCTGAAGAAGTATTCTGTACATGGAGAGCCTAACCCTATGAACCTGGAGCAGCGGTAGGAGCAGAACCGCTGTGAGACTGAGGGAAACCTGGCGGGCCATGAGGGTAACTTGTCGGGGCAGTGACCTGGGTGAAGCTCCGCGGCGCAGTAGTATAGCACTACGACGCAGTCCCAGATCCGTGGCCTGGGGCAGTAAGTTAGGTAAAACGGTGCGGCGCAGTAACGTAACCAGGGGTATGACCAGGTGTGTAGGTGTGTGTCACGGTGGTGGGAGATGGAGCATGGTAATACCGAGCATTCCCAAAGGACGAATCACATTGTTCTTCGAGTAGGGTCTGTTTTGAGAGGTATCAAACACTCGTCTGTGTGGAGAGTTTGTGGGAATAATGTGAATAAAACGGCATTGTGCCGCATAACGACAGTTTCCCCGCTGAAAATTACGACAAACTTGCGATTGATCATGGTTAACCTCAGGTTTAGGGGAGTTACCTTTAGTATAGAGAACCTCATGAGCCGAAGGGGTGTCGCGAATGACAGCCGGAGTGTAGTGGGCATTGAGTCTTTCTTCTTCAGTTAGATGCATATCCCGAGCTTCCAAAAACGATGGGAATGGTTTTTGATAGCGAATGATAGCAATAACATGCTCATATTTTGACTATAATCCGTTGATAAGGTGCATCACAAGAGTAGTTTCTTCAATGGGGTGATCAATATTAGCGAGGAGATCAAAAATTGCCTTCATGTGGTGATAATATTCGGTGATAGAGCGATCACCAAGGCGAGTATTACGAAGATCTTCATTCAATTGCATAGCTTTGGAGTCCTTGTTGCTATGAAACAAACCTTCGAGGGCTTTATAAATCCATATTTTGATGAGATTGTCGTGTTTAAGCCAGGCTCGGTCACCCGTTCCTTTAGAAACGGAAGTACCATCGAGGAAATCATCAACTTCCCACGTGATACAGTGCATCTCGAACATTAGCCGCCATAATGCATAATAGTGTTCCTCCATGTCTAGCGTGACAGAGATGAAGGACTTGATATTTGTGATGCCGAAGATTCGGTCTGAGTCATTGCTGGAGGATGCGTCGACTCCTGGCATTGTTGAATTTGGATTAGGGATTCGGATTAAAAATTTGGGTTAGGGTTTTGTTTTGAAAGTGGCGATGGTTTGCAGGTTTGTTTACGGGAAAGTAGTTTTGGATATCGATATATTGGAGAGATTTTAGGAGGAGCCTTGATTTGGCTCTGATTTGGTAATCATAATTGATGATTGAATTGATTGATTTACATTAACTTGATATATCCAAATATATACAACACAACATGGGGTCAATACTATCTAATACATGGGCTATCAAGACTATGGGCTCTAATAGAAACTTACCGAAATTTGACCCAGTTACTTATAAATGAGTTGATTTGGTTGCGTTTCATCCTAAATTAGTCAAATCAAGTATCAGAATCGGAACATGTCAATTGTGTCAGACTAGTTGAAAATCGCCTAAAGTAGTCTCTTTCTAATTCATACAAGTATACAACCTACAGTTACATATATGGACAAAAAGTTCTATTCCAACCCGGCGTGGCTCATTTCAGCTCGACCCCATTTGACCCGTTACCCTACCTGATCATCTTACCACCTATAGTTTTATCTTCTTTGAACTTATTTAAAAAAATGTTACGTTTTATTTTCAGGTGAGATGATAGTTGGACCATCTAAGGTTCTTCTTATGGACGAGATTTCTACTGGTTTGGATAGTTCGACGACTTTTCAAATTATTAAATCGCTTAGTCAGTTTCTTCATATCCTTGAAGGAACTGCGGTGATTTCTCTTCTCCAGCCAGCACCTGAGACATATGATTTATTTGACGACATTATTCTATTAACCGATGGGAAAATAGTGTACCAAGGACCACGCGACAACGTGCTTGAGTTTTTTGAATTTATGGGGTTCAAATGCCCCGAGAGGAAAGGAGTTGCTGACTTCTTGCAAGAAGTATATTCAATCCTATTACCCCTGATTAAATTTAGGTAAACATAATTAATTACTATATATTTATACATATAATTTGTGTTACAGGTGACGTCAAAGAAAGATCAACAGCAATACTGGATGAGAAAAAATGAGCATTACAGATTCGTTACAGCGAAAGAATTTGCTTTGTCATTCCAATCGTTCCATGTGGGAAAGAGACTGGGGGGTGATCTTTCCACCCCATATGATAGAAGAAGAAGTCACCCGGCTGCTCTAACAACTGAGAAATATGGGTTAAATAGAAAAGAGCTATTGAAAGCTTGCACCGATAGAGAGATCTTGCTGGTTAAGAGAAATTCATTTGTTTACATCTTCAAATTATCACAAGTAAGTGTAGTTGTTGGAGCATAAATGATTATTAATAGTATCTCATACTTCAAGTTAAAGTGTCCTATAGCTTAAAGTGTATTTTGATCAAGTTGTAAAGAGTTTATATGCATTTATAGAAGAGTTTCGCTAGATGAGTGAACGACACTCTTTTAGGTATTTAGGGTTTGCCTATAAATACCTCGGATCATAAAATGCAGCCGTCCGAATCCCTAGGTTCCCTAGGTAAAGTGTTTCATTGCCAGAGCATTTATCAACGAAACTCTTTGTTTGAACGGTCTAAAGCTTAGTAATCGAGTGTTTTGATATTATTCGTATTGTAAATATTACGTAAGAGTTTATAATATCAATCATTGGGTTATACTTTGTCTTCTTCACCATTACATACACATATTTGTGATTCGGCCACTTATACGTTGTAGGATTCAAATAGAGGTCCTAGCACGGGTTACAACAATAGTGTCTGGGTGTTCGGTTTCCCCGTCTAAGGATATGCAATTCTGTAAAAACCAAGTTAAATCCTATCTTTTTGGTCTTAGATCTTACCAATACTTGTTTTCTTCGGTTTCAGCTATTTATCATGGCGTTAGTGACTATGACTACGTTTTTTCGAACTGAGATGCATAGAAACAACTTAGAAGATGGAGGAATTTACACAGGTGCTCTATTTTTTGGTACGGTAATGGTCATGTTTAACGGGATGTCTGAGATTCCAATGACGATTGTAAAGCTTCCTGTATTCTACAAGCAAAGAGACTTTGGGTTTTATCCCTCATGGGCGTACGCTCTTCCATCTTGGGTCGTCAAGATTCCTGTTTCGTTTCTTGAAGCTGGCCTTTGGACGATTATGACTTACTACGTTATAGGGTTTGATCCTCATATCACAAGGTTTTTTAGTTTTCAAGATTAAGTATTTCATATTTCATGTTATTGTTTCTACTTATATCGTCCTTACCAAATCCTTAAAAAATATTTTGCAGATTTTTCCGGCAGTACTTTTTACTCTTAACTGTTAACCAGGTGTCTTCAGCATTGTTTCGATTCATTGGGGCAACGGGTCGTAACATGATTGTTGCAAACACGTTCGGTTCATTTGCACTTCTCATAATACTTGCATTGGGCGGGTTTATCCTGTCACGAGGTAATTATAAGTTATCGTTTACTATATTCCCAAATAAGTAAAAATTAATTTTCATTTCTCACTGCAGATGATGTAAAGAAATGGTGGATATGGGGTTATTGGATCTCTCCATTAATGTACACAATGAATGGGATTGTGGTTAATGAATTTCTGACGGATAGATGGAGTAAGGTAAGTCACATTACCCCTACTACGGCTGTCTTCATTCTATATTCTTTTGAAAATTATACTATTCAAATTGATCTCAATGTTACAGCCTCTAAACGGTACGTCACTAGGGAAAACTATCATCACATCTCGAGGGTTGTTTGCAGAATCGTACTGGTATTGGATAGCTATTTTGGCCTCTATTGGATTCATTTTACTCTTCAATCTGTTTTTTGGTCTGTCTCTTGCGTTTCTCAATCGTGAGTATATGTCTATCTATCTATCTATCTCTTCATTGGTATTCATTTATAATTTTGACCATATGGTAACTTTTATTATGAATTTTATAGCGTTTGAGCAATCCCGATCAACTCATGTATTAATACGGACTGAAAGTGACAAGAGCCCGGTTGAGTTATTACCTACGGATGACTCTAGCAATCAACACAAGAAGAAAGGAATGATTCTTCCGTTCGAACCACATTCAATTACCTTTAATGATGTAACATACTCGGTCGACATGCCACATGTAACTTGCTAGAGACTTAATTTCTTCACTGTTTATTTAATTAGCAACAATTAAAATATGAGTGTTGTTTTTTTTTTTTAGGAAATGAGAGAACAGGGTTCAAATGAAAATAGATTATTGTTGCTTAAGAACTTGAGTGGAGCTTTTCGACCTGGTGTTCTAACTGCGCTAATGGGGGTGAGTGGTGCGGGAAAAACTACTTTAATGGACGTACTCGCAGGTAGGAAAACTGGTGGGTATACAGGGGGCGATATAAGGATTTCAGGGTATCCAAAGAAACAAGAAACATTTGCTCGAATTTCTGGATATTGTGAACAAAATGACATCCATTCGCCTCATGTCACTGTTTATGAATCCTTGATCTACTCAGCTTGGCTACGGTTGGCACCAAATGTTAACAAAAACACCAGAAAGGTCGGTGCCTATCTGGTCAGAAATTAAAAAACCTGTGTTTAACAAAAAATCATATGATTTGATATTGATTTGTTGCTCTCAGATGTTTGTCGATGAAGTCATGGAACTAGTGGAATTGACCCCTTTGAGAGATGCTCTAGTTGGGTTGCCAGGTGTAAATGGATTATCTACTGAACAGAGAAAAAGGTTAACCATAGCAGTTGAGCTGGTGGCTAATCCGTCTATAATATTTATGGACGAACCAACATCTGGGCTAGATGCCCGTGCTGCTGCAATTGTGATGAGAACTGTTAGGAACACAGTTGATACAGGAAGAACAGTTGTGTGCACCATTCATCAACCTAGCATCGATGTATTCGAAGCTTTTGATGAACTATTCTTAATGAAAAGAGGAGGACAAGAGATATATGTAGGACCTGTAGGTCGGAATTCTTGCGAGCTGATAAAGTACTTCGAGGTGAAATATTAATTTTAACTTCCTATATATGGTAAGCTCTATGAGACTAAAACCCTGCTAATTCTTTGAATTAGGATATCGATGGGGTAAGTAAGATTAAAGACGGATATAATCCTGCTACATGGATGTTGGAAGTCACTACTTCGGCTCAAGAAATTGCCCTAGGAGTCAATTTTGCTGAAATCTACTCAAACTCCGAACTATTTAGGAGAAACAAGGCTCTTATTGCTGAATTAAGTGTACCACGTCCGGGTACGAAAGACCTCTATTTCCCGACCCAATTCTCTCAGTCTTTCATTATCCAATGTATTGCTTGCGTGTGGAAACAACGATTGTCTTACTGGAGGAATCCTCCATACACGGCCGTACGTTTTGCTTTCACCACCTTTATTGCGGTCATTTTTGGTACTATGTTTTGGGATCTTGGTCGAAAACGGTAAGATTTCATAACTGAAAGATAAACTAGATTATTTTTTGTTACAATAATTTGTTGGGTATGGTGATTAGGGAGTAGAACTATAAGGCACACATATAACTACATTTTCATTTTCTTGTTATATTTCATTAATAAACTCATACATAATTATAGGAAATAAACACACTCACTTAATTTGTTGGGTATGGTGATTAGGGAGTAGAACTATAAGGCACACATATAACTACATTTTCATTTTCTTGTTATATTTCATTAATAAACTCATACATAATTATAGGAAATAAACACACTCACTTAATGTATGACCCACTAACTTCTATTTTTATACTATCCAACATAGCCACTTCTTTCCTAAACATGAGACACCACTACTTCTTTCCTAATGACTATGTAAACAAATGTAATATGACCCATTAACACATCAAGATTATCCGACATTCACCCCCATAATCTTGATGATCTTGACCCATTTCTTCATCACAACAAAGTCGTTGTACGCTCCCTTGCTCACGGATTGTCATACTTTCTTCGGTTTCACTTGATTTCTTCCATTTCTTGCTAACTTTCGAGTAAAAAAAGAGTCCCCAACTTCTTTCTTTCTTGAGTTTTGTTGCATGCTTAGTTGTTGTTACTTGCCTACTACTTAATGTGATTTCTTGTCTATTTCGTTCTTGCTACTTTTCTTCTTGCTTCTTGCTACTTTTCTTTCTTCCTCTTGCTACTTTCTTCTTCCTTCTTGCTACTTTTCATCTTGCTTCTTGCTATTTTTCTAGCTTATTGATTCTTGCTATTTGCGTTTGTTTCTTGATTGCTAACATACAACAAATTGTTGTTGCTTCTTTCTTATGATCCTTGCTATTTGATTTTACTTGCTTACTATCACCAAACGTGAAAAATCTTGCTGCTTGCTTTCTTCCTCTTTTACTTGCTAGAAACCAGGTATGAACCATGCTTATGAACCACGCTCTGATACCAATTGTTGGGTATGGTGGTTAGGGAGCAGAAGAATAAGATACACATATAACTACATTTTCATTCTTCTTGTTATATTTCATTAATAAACTCATACATATTTATTGGAAATAAACACACTAACTTAATGAATGACCCACTAACTCCTATTTTAATGCTATCCTACTGTGAAACATGGTCAATTCTTTCCTAAATATGAAACACCACTACTTCTTTCCTAATGACTAGCTAAACAAATGTAACATGACCCATTAACACATCAAGATTATCCAACATAATTACTACCCATTTCAGGAAAACACTACAAGAACTCTTTAATGCGTTGGGTCCTATGTACGGGGCAACTTTCTTCCTCGGTGTTCAGAATGCATCAGCGGTCCAGCCAGTCGTTGACATAGAACGCACGGTCTTTTATAGAGAACGGGCCGCGGGAATGTATTCAGCTTTACCATATGCCTTTGCTCAGGTGACTAAACGAGCACCTTTTTATTAGTTATGATTTTATTTTTTTAATTTTTATAGAAAGCCGGACACTCAAGAATTTGAAGCCTATGTGAATCGAACATGAGTCTCCTTCGGAAAATCATTGAGATTCCAATTCTTTTGCATTTTACACAGGTTATAGTGGAGATACCATACATTTTCTCTCAAATGGTCGTTTACTGTATCATAGTTTACAGCATGGTTGGATATGAATGGACCGTATCAAAGTTCTTGTGGTACATGTTTTTCCAGTTCTGCTGTTTACTCTACATGACATTTTACGGCATGATGACTGTTGCCATCACCCCAAACGCCAGTATTGCTGCTATTATAGCAGCTTCATTTTTCGGGTTCTTTAATCTGTTCTCTGGGTACATCGTCCCACGACCCGTAAGTATTTTTTTCTAATAGTTTACCTTTTCAGGTTATAAACACATATTCAAGGAAAATGAAGATATATAGAAAAATACAATTTTTCTTTTTGCAATTAAACACACTCTAATCATCGAAGTTTATGTTCAAATTGATACAACAGAAAATTCCAGTCTGGTGGCGGTGGTACTACTGGGGTAATCCGTTGGCGTGGACCATCTACGGGCTTGCCGTGTCTCAGTTCGGGGACTATGACGACTTGCTTGAGAACGGTGAGACCGTAAAGGGGTACCTAGAACGGTATTTCGGCTTCAAACATAGTTTTCTTGGTGCAATCGCCGGAGTGCATATTGGATTAGTTCTGGTTTTTGGGTTTATATTTGCTTATTGCATTAAATCCTTCAATTTCCAGAAAAGATAAAAGGTTAAATTCAAATGTGCTTGAACTTATTTAGTTTGCAAGTTTTGTAATTCACTGTGTAAAACTTTATACAGTATAACAATGTGATATAATTTCTATTCAATGTTTTTAAATTTGTTTGACCGTTGAATTAATATCTCAATAAATTTGTAACGAAAATCAAATGAAACAAATCCTAATCAAATTGTTAGTGTGTGTAAGATATTTTGTTTTTTATTAAGAAAAAACCCCATAACCTGAAAAGGGGTGATTGACATTACAAGAAGATTTTCTATCAATGTTCGTGTCTCTTTCTGTAGGGGTGTTTTAATGGGACCAAGACTTCTTGCAGGCTGGGTCGGTCGGTCACAAAAGTGATACGGGTTTAACATGGCCCACCAATAAACCTTTTATATAGAGTTAATTGCAAAATTCGTCCTTGACTTTTGCTCAGATCGCAACTTTCGTCCTCGGGATTTCGTATGTGCAATGATCATCCCTGTGGCAAACTTAAGGTGCATAAATTGTCCTTGATTTAACGTGTCGTTAACTTGGGTGTGTTGGTGCATACACGTGTTTTGCACATGAGGACTTTTTAGTGATTTTAAACATCATCCTTTTTTATAACATATTCATCATCCCAACATCCATTTTTTTAAACCCACCAGATCAAATTCTCTCGTAAATTCTCAAAAAAAAATAAAAAATCTAACTCCTCATTAACAAAAAAAATCTCAACCAAAAAAAAAAATGCATCTATGGTAAATACGAGGCGAAGGTGATTTCGATTCATTTCTGGTTTATGGTAAGCCAATATTAATTCAATTTTTTTTTTTTTGTAATTCTTCTGAAAAATAAAAATGCAATTGTTAATATGTCTTTTGTTTTTACATTAAACATATGAATGCCCTAACTAAGTTTTCAGTTAAGTTCAATGATGGTCGAGTATTTACAGACACACCAAATAGAAGTTATGTTGGGGGTAAGGTGGATTACGTGGGATTTGTTAAATATTGATCCGTTTACTCTTGATATAATACATGATATAATGAAAATCCTTAAATATGATCCTAATTCAATAATTTTCTTTGTGTTAGAACTCAATGGTGAAAAACTTAAGACTTCAAAATATATGTTTGGGATTTGATTGGTTTTAAAAAATGGATGTTAGGATCATATAGCTCGATTAAAAAGGAAGATGGTATGTAAAATGACTAAAAAGTCATCATGTGCAAAACACGTGCACACACTAACAGACGCAAGTTAACCGTAGGTTAAATCAAGGACGATTTATACACGTTAAGTTTGCCACAGGGACAATCCTTGCACATACGAAATCCTAAGGACGAATGTTGCAATCGGAGCAAAAGTCAAGGACGATTTTTGCAATTAACTCTTTTATATATATATACTTACATACATACGGTCGAATACAGTGGCGTAGCCAGGATTTAAACTTAGGACGGACGAAAACAAAAAAATAGAATAATTAAGAAAATTAACATATTTTATAAAGCTTTAAGATAAATTTCCTCCATCTAATCGTTTAGAATATGTTTAGAGAGACCAAATAAACCGTTAATATATACAAAATAACTTGTTAAAAAACGTTCGTGAATTTGATAGAAACTTATTTACAAAACTAAGTTTTGTTACTAAAATTATCATGTAATCTATTAGTTTAATAAGTTGTTAGATAGAGTTATGGGAGTTAGGATGGGCTATACTGATCTTTAATATACTTACATATGAAATATACACATACATATATATATAAAATGTATAAAACCTTGGACGGACCATAGCCCACCCTCAACTCAAAGTGGCTACGCCACTGGTCGAATATATATATATATATATATATATATATATATATATATATATATATATATATATATATATATATATATATATATATATATATATATAGAGGTGGGTTCATTTAGGAACCATCAATTATTTAGGAACCATTAGGAACCATTTAATCACCATTAGATCATTTAGATCAAAAATTAAACTCAAGGTGGCAATTTTGTAATTAAGTCAAAATTGAGAGCCAAATTGGAAATCAATTAAAACCACTTTAAAATCCTAATTAACTTTAAATTAACATATCTAGAGTATAACTAGGTTTTAGGAAAAACTAAATACACCATTAGAACAAGCATTTAATTATCTTTCCAACGAGCACCCACTTGATATACTTTTGACGACTTTTTTTTTTTTTTTTTTTTTTTAATGAGTTTCGGTATATACACTAGTGTATATACTAATATTCACCAGTGTATATATTAATTCACAAAAAACACATCTGAACCATATATACTATACACTAGTGCATACACTATATTCACTAATGTATAGTGTATACACTAGTAATGTATACACTATATTCACTAATGTATAGTTATACACTAGTGTATTTATACACTATATAGTAGTGTATTTATACACTAGTGTATACACAATATTCACTAATAAATACACAATATACACCAGTGTATATGATGCATACATTACATTATACACCACTATATACACAATATTCACTAGTAAATACACAATATACACCAGTGTATATGATGTATACATTACATTATACACAATATTCACTAATAAATACACAATATACACCAGTGTATATGATGCATACATTCACTGGTGTATATTGTATATTCACTTGTGTATATTGCGTATTCACTGGTGTATATTGTATATTCACTTATGTATATATATATATATTGTATATTCACTTGTGTATATTGCGTATTCACTGGTGTATATTGCGTATTCACTGGTGTATATTGTATATTCACTTGTGTATATTGCGTATTCACTGGTGTATTGTATATTCACTTGTGTATATATATATTGTATTGACATCCTTAACAAACACACGCGAGATTAGGAGACGTACTAAAATTACACAAGATAAAAATATGGAATAAGTAAGATATATAATTATACAAAAAACATGCTAAGTATTTCGGGAATAATTTTGGTAATACACATTTTCTATTCGATTATAATAAGAATTGTTGACATAAGACTTTAAAATGTTAATTAATGCTTTTAATCATCAACTATCTATTTTTATACTAGTCATTTATCATAGTATCCAACCTTATATAATACCAACATTTCTCACAACCTTTCTATCTATAGCTCTCTCTATGTAAGCAAACAAGGATTTCTAAAATAGGGAAATATGCGCATACATGTGTATATACCAAGTTACTTTTCCTTTTATTTCTTCTGTCCACCACCGTTCCTTTGTCTCTTTTTATTTAATTGCTGTACCTTCTTATCCTCTTTTTCTTTTGTTTTTAGTTTCACCAAGTGAACCGAATTCCAAATTGCAGAGTGTCAAGGCCCAAATCAAAAGCCCAATGAATGAGGACACCAAAAGAAATTCTAGCCAACGAAGATGATTTCAGTGAATGAGGACACCAACGAAGAAATTCTAGCCAAATCTGGGTTTGTACGAATTTTAGGTCAAAAAGAAGAAAAAAAATGGATTGTTTTGATGGTTAGATCAGAGAAGATATATATGATTTAATACTAAAAACTTGAAGATTATGAAGAAAAATCGAGTTTGTTGAAAGAATTTAGGGGAAAAAGATGAACATGAACTTGATTTTGAAGAAGATGAAGATGTGTCTTGACATTTGGGGGAATTAGATTTGATTAGGTCTGATTTATTATTAGGTTAAATGTCCATTATACCCTTGTTTCCATTAAATTCCCCTACATAATTAAACTTTGATTAAAACATGATCTAAGGGCCTAAAAATGGTTCCTTTGGTTCCTAAATAATTACATGGTTCTTAAATGAAACCAACTCTATATATATATATATATATATATATATATATATATATATATATATATATATATATATATATATATATATATATATATATATATATATATATATATATATATATATATATAGAATTAGGATATAATAAAAAGAGATTTAAAATAAAAAGAATAGGGAGGGTTGTGGGGCTGACACGTGTCCCCAAATTAAAAACCCCAAAAAAAACCCGTGAAGGGCAAAATGGTCATTTTACACCATAAATCTAAAAATCTAACCTAACCCTATCATTTCACTCTCTCAAAAAATGCAGCCACCCTTCTCAAGAATCAGCCACCCTCCTCCGATCTGTAAAGTTTGTTGTCAACTGGAAATTTACAGTACACATAACAACCACCGTCAACTTTTTCCCTTTTTCCGTTACATCACCGTTTACATTCATTCAATCTCCGTTACCGGCGATTTAACAAATCTCGCCGGAATTTTTACCGTCGCCGGCGATGGACATTCACGGCATAGGTCTCCGCCGTGTGTTCGAGCTAGTATTCTGCATCACTGGAATTTGGTCCGCTTATATATATCAAGGCGTTCTTCAAGAGACCGTGTATGCCCTAATTTTTCAATTTTTTCATTTTTTTTTTCTTAAATTCCTTTAACTAATCACATATTATTACGTGATCTGGTAAATTTATACATAATTGATGCTTAATTTGATAATTGTATGTTGTTATTGATGAATTTGAGGTTTAACCGAATTTTGATTATGAACAATATGTTTCAGGCGGCGAAGGCGACTGTGCCGGAGTTGCAGGTTTCAGGCGGCGAAGGCGACTGTGGCGGAGATGGTGGTGGTTTCGGCGGCGGATGTGGTTGTGTTTTCCGGCGACTGTTGCTTGTGGTTTCCGTTGACGGCGAGCTTCAGGTGGCATGCATATGTTTCCGGCGGAGATGGTGGTGGTTTCCGTTATATGTATGTATATAAGTTAAAAAAACGACTAGTTTCTTCATTTCTTTAAACTGTTTAATAAATTTATTTATTTACACTTCAAATAAGTTAAAAAGAAATGTAACAAGGTGTATATTTTAGATCTTTTGTTCCTAAATTTTCCTGTGCACATGTTTCTTTATGCATATATTTCCTGTGCACATGTTTCTTTATGTATATGTTTTTTTTTATGCACATTGATTTCTTTTATGCATATGGATTGATTGTTTTGTTTTGGTGGATTGATTTTCCGGTAGATTTTCCGGCGGTGGATATGTTTTGTATAATCAATACACGTTATTTTGATAAAATCGATGCACAAGAAAATCGATGCACAAGATTGAAATAGTTATGCACAAAGATTCAGAAAATAAGTAATCTCGGAAAATGAAAAAAAAAAAAAAAAAAAAAAAAAAAAAAAAAAAAAAAAAACAGATTTCCCCAAATTACCAAAAGGGCATGAAAGTTCGAAATAATTACAAAAATGTCACCGCGTTGACTTTTTCAAATCTCCCTTTTGTTGACTAAATGAGTGGCTAGGATTCCTCCCTATCCTTTTTATTTTAAAAACTTTTTACAATAACTCCTCCCTATATATATATATATATATATATATATATATATATATATATATATATATATATATATATATATATATATATATATATATATATATAGGGATTGATTCATGCGAGAACCAAATTTTTTGCGAGAACTGCGAGAACTCATTTTCATTGGTTGATGATATTTAGGAAGAATAAAACTACCAAGGCTAGTATAGTAATTTTCACTAATTAATTGATTTAATCAATAAATTTATTAAAGTCAAATCCCTACAAATACTCTAACTAATTGGCCACTTTAACCACTTTAGCCATCACTTATACGTGAAATACTATATACTTTATTCGTTTTCTTTTACTTTTAATTCAGTTCCTACACTTCTTTCATAATAGAATATACAAAGTACTACTAAAATATTCAATTTAATAACAAACTTCTTAGTCTTACCAAGTTTATCTTATATATTTTTACATAATCAATTACTAAATCTTCATTGGTGATAGAAACCCATTTCTGCTGACACGTTTTTAGTTTAAAAATGAACATTTTTTTATAAAAACTATTAATTATGCTATTTTAATATATTCTAAACAATTGAATCTTTCTTTCAATGCAATTAGTACTGTATATTACATATTACATATTCGGTTCATTTGAGATCATATAAATATATTTGCATTTCCCACCAATATAATACAAATAAAAAAATTTAATATGTCTATATGAGCGTTATACCATTGACGTTCAAGTGTGAATTTGATATGTTTACATGTACACAAGATATGTTCAAGTATGAACATGATATGTTTACATGTACACAAGATATGTTCACATATGAACCTGCTATGTTCATAACTGAACCCGCTATGTTAATAATTGAACCCGCTATGTTCATAACTGAACCCGCTATGTTCATAACTGAACCGATGAAAACAAAACGTTTAGTTTTGTACCACAAATTCTTCAATTTTTCATGTTTTAGGTGTTCTTTTATGTCTGGGAAAGAAACTGAACCCTATCCACACCTGATTTTGCATACTAATGATTCAAACTCAAAAACACATCAATCTATTAACTTTAACAGAACTTATATACTTTGACCATATATGTAACCAAAATAATAAAAGAAACATGGAAACCCTAGTATAAAATTATTAAAGGTGATGAGTTCGACGAAGTTTTGAATCCTCAAAACAAAACTAGAAATTGAAAAATAAAACCCCAAAAGAATCTATCTAATTCAACATCAAAACCATCGTGGACCACCATCTGTCACCGTCTTTGAGATCCATAAAGAGATCAAGAAAATATAAAATTAAGAAAGCATAATAGTGATTTTTCATGGTGAAAATAAGAGTAAAATTTAGTCTAAATGCATCATGATTTTGAAAACTGATGATTTATTCATGTAAAGATTTAAAGAGAACTCTGATCATGATTGTGTGTGTGTGTATGAGAGAGAGAGAGAGAGAGAGAGAGAGAGAAAGAGAGAGAGTGTGTGGAGAGAAATTTTAGGATAATTAAAGGACGCGCAGTTTTGATTTAAACAAGGAATATTCCAAATGACTAATCTATCCTTTTTAAATTTACAATTCACCCCAATTTTTCATAAATTTACAGTTTTGTTCTAAATCATTTTAATCCATTGATCAAGTGATCTAAGGGCTCAAATTTAGTTCTCGCAGTTCTCGCAAAAATGAAGGTTCTCGCATGAACCATTCACTATATATATATATATATATATATATATATATATATATATTCATGCGAGAACTCCTATTTCTGCGAGAACTGCGAGAACTCTTAAAAAAAGTGTCAATTAACATGTAATTATGTCCATTAACATATAAAAACTATTCAATGTTAAAAATCTAGTAAAAATATAAATGAAAAATTAAAAAAATCATATGAAATCACGCGTATTTAGAATTGTTCACATGTGAACGTCTTTTTTTCAAAAAAAGAGTTCATATATGAACGAAATATTTTTACGTTATTTTATATGATTTTTTTTAGTTTTTTACTTTTATATTTACTAGATTATTAATCTCCAAAAGAGTTTGCATGTGAATGAACAAAGTGAGACGTGATTTGACACTTTTTGTAAGAGTTCTCGCAGTTCTCGCAAAAAAAAAAGTTCTCGCATGAACCATTCACTATATATATATATATATATATATATATATATATATATATATATATATATATATATATATATATATATATATATATATATATATATATATATATATATATATATATATATATATATATATATATTTAGGGTTTTGAAAATTGTAGTGAAACATGTTCATATTAAAGATCTAAGCTTACCGAATTAATGTTGTTTATGTCACACCCCGCAAAATGGCGGAACCGAGGTGTACAGAGAATACGGTATCAGAGATTCAAATGTTACATCAACATAAGTAAACCAAACATAATCAACATAGATAAATAAGTTTAAAATAGCATACTTATTACAATCATCCGAAAATATGAAAATACGGCTACAACGTCTGGGATACTAAGGAATTAACAAAAAGCAAAATAAATTCCATGCAAGTAATCCACGTAGCCAAGCAAGCATAACGTCAAAAAGTGTAACCTCAAATCCCTGAAAAGCGTTAAAATACGACGTCAACATAAAGTTGGTGAATTATTCGCAATAATTAATAAAAAACATAATAGTATAAAAGTTTCAATATGTTTTGACCCAAAAGTGATGATTTGAAAATAAGTCATTTGAAAAATGATGTTTCAAGGTATACGTGAAGTATACAAAACCTTTTTATAATATACCAATATAAATACCATAAAAATACCATAATCAATTCATAAAAATACCATACTGGATAGATAATAGCCTTAGGTAAATACTATACACCTGAACCATAACAATACTGGCAACTAACCCCACCTAGTGCATTACGCTAGGTTGTCCTCGAATTCAACGGTCATAACATTGCTAACACGGACAGGGCGCATCCATCATCCATCGTGTTAACAATGAGGGCTTGTTAGACCCATATAGCGCTATATATACGAACCGGCGGCTAAAAGCTAACAGGTGTGTATACGGGGCCTCATTCTACCACAAAGGCGGAACAAGTTGGGTAATGCTAACCTAAAGGCATTCATATCCAAAATACATAACCATAATACATAATATACCATAAAATACATTTATACAACGCTAATCATGCCCAAAATGTAAAAGCGGTAAAAAGGGCAACGAATAACTCACTGAATAGCAATGCAATCCAAACACGATACGTCGGGGAATAATCAAATATGGTCAAGCTTCCACGTCTAAGTGCCCTAAACATCACGTAAATAAACATGTCTAAGTATCTCTAAGTCTAGTGGGGTATGCCTTAACGATTAACGTTTTATACGGGTTTTAAAATGACCAACAGGAACATCGATTTAGCAAACGTTTCGGAAAATACAGCAACTAGTTACGCATCACGTAACTGAGAGTTACGCAACACGTAACTCACTTACGTGACAAGGGATTAATTACGTGACAAAGGGGTTATTTACGTGAATAGTTACGTGACCTAGAAGGAATTACGTGCCCTAGTTACGTGCACGTAACACAGTTACGTGACGTAACTGGGTTTTACGAAAAATTACATTCGGAATACGATTCTGAGTGTTTTTAGGTGTCAAATTCATCCAATAACGAAACCCTATGTCCAGAATACATTTAGGTAGATAAACCCTCAATAAATTTCGGGTTTAGATGGTAAAAAGTGGTGTTTTGAGCTTAAACCTAGAAAAATAAAGTTTAAAACAAAATCGATAGAAAACTTACCCGATCGAGATGAAATTCAGAGGAATGATGAAGATGAATATGGTGAACGATATGCTAGCTTCGAAACTGAATTTTAACGGTCGGATCTTGAGATAATTTAGAGAGAAGTGTGTGTGTTTGTGTGTGTTTTCTAGAGAGATAAGTGAGATGGGGAAAATGGGGAAGAAAAGGGTGGGTGTAGGTGAATAAGACAAATTTGGTTGGTGCCTAATAAGACAAAATAGTTGGTAGGATACTTTAGGACCATTTATGTAATAGGAAAATCCCATAGGACTAGTTTTGTAATAAAATTCTGGAAGGACTAAAATTGTAATACTTTTAAACGTAAATCATAATCGTATAAATAAGGCATAAAACCCCTAAACTTATCTTAAGAGCATACTAGACTTATACTAAAGGCACTTAGAACTAAACGTTCCCGACATAAAGGTCCGAATCACATAAAATACAAATACGATACTCATAAAATACGAGAAATACGAATACGATAAAACATAAAAGGGATACAATAGGGTCAAAACATAATCATAAATAAATAAAACGAATGCGTGTCGATAGAAGTATACCTAGAAATTCGCGAATGTCACAGTCTCCCCAAGTAAAAAGTAATTTCGTCCTCGAAATTATCACTTGGTACTACTTCCGGGGGAAAGGTGAGGATACTTCCGCAGAATTTCATCTTCGCGTTCCCACGTGAACTCAGCTCCAAAACGGGAATTCCAACGAACCTTGACAATCGGGATCTTACTTCGTCGTAGACGCTTAACATCACTAGCAACGATCTCGATCGGTTCCTCAACGAAATGAAGCTTATCATCAATCTGGAGTTTCTCAAGCGAAACTAATAACGTCTCGTCAGCCAGGCATTTCTTCAACTGAGATACATGAAATACATTGTGTACCCTGCTCAGTTCTGCCGGCAATTCTAGTCGATACGCAGCTGGGCCGACGCGGGCTAAGATCTTGAACGGACCCGTGTATCTCGGACTCAGCTTGCTGCGCTTCACGAATCGGACAACCCCTTTCCATGGAGAAACCTTCAATAATACCATATCTCCAACACTGAACTCAAGAGGCTTCCTGCGCTTATCAGCATACTTTTTCTGTCGATCTCTTGCAGAAATTAATCGTTCCTTGATCTTGAAGATCTTGTCAGTGGTCTCTTGTATGATCTCCGGACCAGCAATCTGACTATCTCCAACTTCTGCCCAACATACAGGCGATCGACACTTGCGGCCATACAAAGCTTCAAAAGGTGCACACTTGATACTCGTGTGATAGCTGTTGTTGTACGAGAACTCAATCAACGGCAAATGACGTCCCAACTACCACCAAAATCAACTG